>OX411310.1:130500507-130703007 GCA_948150685.1 Rhaphigaster nebulosa | reverse complement strand
TATATATATATTTATATATATATATATATATAATATAAATTGTTAATACATTTTTTTCTTATATAAAATTTTTCTATATAATTATATTTTATATTTGTATCGCGGCTTTATTTTTATAATCATTTTTATTTTATAATTTTTATATTTTTTTCAAATCCTTAAATTATATGTTTTGTTAAAAAATATTGTGACGACTTCTATTTATTAATTTATTCTTGAGCGAAGTCTCTTATGGTTATTAAAATTAAATTAGTCACTTCACCTCAATTATTTCTTCCAAGATCTGCCATTCGCATTAACTTTCCTTCAACTACTGAATTCCTTTCAAGCTGTCACGTTAAACTTTTCGAAGGCCAGTACTGCTGTAAAAAACGTCAAGAAGTACACCTGAGCATTTTAAGGATATCTTCTGTGCCCATGCAATCTTCTTTAATCACAAAATGAGCACATACGATCTAAGATACTGTAAAATGCTGTCATATATCTGTTTCGTTGAGTTCTAATAAAAGTAACAATTGGCAAACATAATTTGTTACACCTAAAACTGTTTTATAAAGTTTTGACAACATTAGTTCAAGGACATTGAAAAATGACAATTGCATATTGTTCATATTATATTGTTGTATGCTGAAAAATATTTTATTACTTCTTTTGCTCATTATGTGAATAAAGAAGATTGTGTGGGCACAGAAGATTGTGTACTTCTTGACTTTTTTACTATATATAAATATAAATATAGATATTTTTTATATAAAAATTTTGTCATTATAATAGTCAATTGATTATAATCACTGTTGATTTATTTAATGAGACAATTTGATTTAATTTTTGCTTTTTCAATGTTACATATGAATACCTGCTGATTATTTCTGGTCTATTATCTTATTCTCTCTCTCCTTGTTTTATTTTGCTAATGTTAAACGATTTATATTCTAATATTTTTAATTTTAATTGAATTTATTCCGCTATTAATTACCTTTTTTAAAAATTATATTTAATTCGTTAATAATGTCTGCATAATTATTAATAATATTTTTAGTGCCCGTCTTGAAATTTACTTGCATTAGTCCAAGCGCTATAGTTTATGTTCCAAAATCAAAAGTTTATTAATTTCACATAACAATAGCAACATTAAGATTGATATAACAGAACTATAAATTCTGCTAATAAAAGCAAGAAATTTGTGCTTTGTGAAGAAAAGAATTATTTCCAATTATTTTTTAATTGGAAGCATGTTTTTTTTGTTGTTTTTTTACAATCAGAACATCAATGATAGGCTTGATGGAGCCCAACTTGATTCTTTGAAGTCCTCTTCAACACTCAATACTTTCGTTTTCACCACGGCAACTATCCTAAATTATTTTTATTAATTTTATATCGTGTTAATTCATCACATCATTGATAGTAATAATAATAATAAACCTTTATTTGTGCATATTACAATGAAATTGTAATTATTTTTCAACAATGAATTAACTAAAAAGTTTTCTTGAGCAGAAAATCAGCTGGTAGGTGTGGTTTTCTTGGAGTCCAAATAAAAAAACCATAATGCACCAACCCCATTCTTTCCCATTCCTACCTCTCCAGTGCCACCCTAGGCAAAGTCGTTTTTCTGCGGGTCTGTCTCATTTCTTAATCCCAAGTTAGTTTAGGGAGATCTCTTCTTTATTCCCATTTTTTTAGGTACCATTCCACGATCTTCTTGGTTCATCGGTCATCTTTATTTCTTATTAAATGGCCTATCCATTTCCATAATGATTCATTCAATTATAATTTTTACCCCTTATTTAAGATTATTTTATCCTCGACTTTTTTTCCTTGTTGGCATACCACCTGGAAAGCTCTTGCGTGCCACCTCTGTTAGGTAGTTAAACACGTAGTTAGTTAAATAAATTAATACAGAATAAAACCGATCTTAAGCTACTTTTGCAATTTTGTTTGTTTCGATATGAAAATAAACTGTTTAATTTTTAGATTGAATTTGCATAATATATCGCTCGTTTGCAAGAGTGTCTCAACTCAAAATTTCCAGTTTTGGGGAAAACAACTTTAAAGTTTTCTACTTGTTATCATAGAATCGTAAAGGGGAAAGAAGTTTTAATAGCTTAATTTTAAATTATTTTTAAAGTAACGTGCCTTGAGATGTAGATTTAAAGATTTAACTAAAGATAAAACTCTTTCATGGTTATAATTAGAGGACGGATTTTCGTGCAATTACACTTTTCGGTTGCTTGAAATCGATCGGGGACAAGTCATTTACACGAATTAAGGCATCCGGATTAGTATATGTAAGTTTTATTTTGCACGAAATTGCACATTTTAAGTAATTTTGGATGAATTGCACGTTTTATGTTTTTAATGCATTAAATTGCACATTTAGCCGTAAAAAAAAAAAAAAAATTGTCAATTACTTGAAAATATTAACATTGAACCAAAACTACAGAGGACAGATTCACGAAATAAAATGTTACTGTTTATAACACACTAAATATAATTCAATCATCTGGAAAATTCAGTAAACTGAAAATGAATATTGAAGTTTATTTTGCTCTTTTTAAATTCGTGAAAATCCTTATCAATCCATTCACTTCCTTTTATGTTCTACAGTGCTACACTCAGTCTATAGCTGGCAAAATAATTATGCAAACAGACAGTTTTTCGGACAAAAATATGTTCAATAATTCATTGAAAATGAATTTATTAGTGGATATGATAACAAACAACATCCCGCATAAATTTTTACGAGTGATGGGAATTAAAAATGCATACAACCTAATTAAAAACAAATATAGGAAATTGGTCGAACAATAAAATTATTCATGCTGTAATAGTTGTGATATTAATTAGTTAGTTAATTAGTTCATGGTTTTTATCCAATTAATTATATCTTATTCATTTATATGAGGAAAATGATCAGAATTGAAAGACAATCCACCAAAATGGATCGTAAATCCAAAACGTTAAGTTCTACCGGCAAATATGATTGGTTCAACTTTTTCGACAAAGATTGAGTTATCGATATACCGGCAGAAATTTGGGATTGTCTCACTTGACCATGGGATACGTTATTAAAAAGTTTATCACTTGTCAATAAAAAACACTCAGGTACAAAATGTGTTAAATACCCTAATAAGAGCTCGTGACGTTTTCACATTTTACATAACAATGCTACAAATTACGTAATTTATTAAGAAAAATAGTAATTTATGAAAGAAAACAAAATATGTAGATTTTTTTTTCAAGCAAAAACGACGTAAATGGCAGGATTTTATTTTTCGTAGCACATTTTTGCACGTTTTGACATTTTTATTGGACGTTTTACAATTGTTTTTTAATGTACGAAATCCGGGCTCTAGTTATAATAAATTCTTTTTGAGTTAGAAGATCTCTATGAAAAGCGCCCTCTATCGATCATATTTAAAGTTAAAGGTATAGAAAATGCCCTATGAGATACTTGCCTAATATGAGATGTATCTCCTCTGCATTCATGAGTTGCTTACCAATTGCGTCATAAGCTATTTGCATAGGATCATTGAGGCACTGGGTTAGTAAAACCTTTCCCAATTGAAACCTTCCCCAATCAATCTATTCCAACTATTCAACACTTGTTAAAAGTAAATTTTTGTAACTTATGTTTCACTACTGATTTGGTCTATAAGATAAGTTGTTCTTAAAATAATTTTTAAATTGATGATATAGTTTATTTTTCACTGGTCACTAGCGAGAAATTTCTAAACTTTCTAATTTTATGGGATTAATTGATCTTGTAATGACTGTAAAAAAAATAAAAATAAAATTATAATTATTTTTTATTAATTTTTTATCTTATGCCAACGTGTCATATTGGAGTCACACTTGTGAACTTGAAACACTAGATTCATAAAACTACGAAATTGATCAAACTTTGTAGTATTATTTTTGGTAATACTAATAGGTTTTTAAAACTTAAAAGCAACACTTCAAAAAAAAAATCTGTATCATAGAGTCTTGGATTCTGTCCAGGATCACACCATACTACCAATTTTTTCCACTAACTCATTAAAGGATTAAGTACCCGCTTTATACAAAAATTAAAAAAAAATATTTTTCTCAATAATATTTTTTTTTAATTTTTATGTTTTAAGGTTTACTCATTTAACAGTTATTTCTTTGTTTCATAATAAGATTTCTTCTTTTTATTCTGATAAGATTAAAGATACAGACATCTAGCCAATATCTAATCAAAAGTACCAAATTTAGGCAAGATTTATTTGGGCACTAGTACGAATTGAAAATCAAAACTGTAAAGAAACATTTTTATCCTTTTTGTTGTAAAATAAACTTATAAGAATACACTGTATCTTATAAAGAATACACACTATCTCATATCGAGCAATCTTTTCCCAAAAAATACCATTCATTAAAAAGTTCTTTAACGTTTCAAAATATTATTATATATTGAGTAAAAAAAAAAAAAATTGGTAAATGTTATATCGGGGAATCCTTTACGCAATTTTAAAAAAAGTTCCTCATAATAGGACACTTTCCTGTATAACGCTATTGGCTATAAAAAATTTTTGAAGATAATTTTAAAATGCAATGTTTTGAGTTAGTGCACTCTTCTTGCAAACGATATGACGTATCGTTCATTGAATAGAAAATAATAACTCTATCTATTATATCGTTTTTATATGAATTTTTTATTATCTTTTCTTTGGACTATAATATTATTATATCTTAGAAGAAAGAACGCTTCTTCACCGTTATGATATTAATGTTATATAACTAACAAGTCCTTAATCGCCGAAAGCATTAAGAAGCACCGCAGTGAATTGATGTAGGGCTTCTTGTTATCATCTCTAATCACTTGTACGTGCCAGACATAAGACAATGGGATAATAGATGTGCTTCTAACGGCTTAGCAGGGCCTATATTGTACTCAGTATAATGAATTAGTATTTTATATAAAGCTTCTTACTACTAATTGTAAGATGAATTATAAAACTTGTAATTAGGGGTTGATAAATTATTTGCCACTTCTATGATTTTGCTTTTATTGAAAAATAGTTTCGAATGTTATACATTCATCTTCAGCTCTAAAAACACCCAAAAATTCAAAAATAAGAATTCAAAATGCGGTTTGGTTAATTTGCAGTTCAAAATTAGTATTATAAAACAATTATGAATTATAAATTTAATTAAGACAAGAGAACTAACCTATAAAGAGAGTTCAGTGCGAGAACAAAGCAATGTAACCTTTTCAGTTTGATATAATATACGTAAACCTTAGTGAGTACCAACATGTATTTGATCTCTTGTCTTAATTAAATTCATAATTCATAAATGTGTTATAATATTAATTTATATTACATTTAATTTAATATGTATTATAATACCAAACTGTATTTTGAATTGTTTATTTTTGTGTGTTTTTAGAACTGAAGATGAATTTATAACATTCGAAACTAGTTTTCAATAAAAACAAAATTATAGAAGTGGCAAATAATTTATCAATCCCTAATTAGATTGATCCTTCTATACCATCATGCGTACGTCAACTGACAAAATTTGTAACTTGGTAACCATGGTATTCTGCCTTTCTTTTCTTTACTTGGTAATTTTACGTGACGCATCTGAATCACTTGCCGTTACTGAATCGTTGTTGATCCTAGCTTTAATTGTGAACTCTTTATTGCCAACTTCTTTCACTAACTCATCACAGAACTGTTTAAAATTGGTGACCGATTTTACGTAAATTAGTGGCGGTTTTAGCTTCTGTTGTTCAGTGACTTTTTTTGATATTGATGCATTGATCTGTCTCGTCAGCATTAAGTACAACGAAAGGATTAACCGATTCAAAACTGACCTAAAAAAAAGTCAAAGATAGTGCGCGATATCTGTGTGAGGAATTCGGCTGTGGTATAAACTAAAAGGCAGATATTTCTTCGAAGGGTAAATTTAGTCGGATTTCCCACAGTAAATACCAATCGTGTAACTTAAGTATGTAAGTGATGTAAAGATAGATTGTGTATGAACTTGAAGTTTTGTGAAAATTGTTGTGCCTTCAGGGTAGGTAGCAGTCAGTTTTCCAATGATAAACGTATATCGTGAGTAAGAATCGTGTAAAAAAGGCGATAAACTCCTGAATAAAGTAATAATTATATAATACTTGTGTAGGCCATTTAAAATAATAATACATATGAAATATTGAAAATTATACTCCTTGAGTAATTGCCTATAATAATAGGTTTCTATAATGGAATTTTATAAATGGCTGCAATCGTTCCCATTGAGGTACATTAGCGCAAAACTAGCATCTTGGAACAGTTTCAAACTATTCATTAAGCCTAGTTTATTTAATTTAAGATATCATCTGACAGCATTAAGTTCATTGTTTCATTCTTGAGCTTAGGATGCAAGTATTGAAGTCGAAATATCCTATCTTGTTTGTTCACTGAGTAGAATTTAAGAGCGGACCCAATGCTCGAGCATTGAATAAAGCCGAATTGTTTTCTCTCATTTACAAACATAAGACATCTGCTACAAGGACGATATGGAACGCCTTGCGAATACTTAATGAACGAATCCTTCCTTATCGCCACCTTGCAAACAACAGAAATATAAGAAAAGTTTCTCTCCGTCAGCGTAATTAATTACAATTTTATGTTACTTTCCTGTACGATACTGTTAAGATACCAGAAAAGTTTCCTTTTTTCCTAAGTTTTCCTAAATTTATTTCTGAATAAATAATATTACCGAATTATGATTCCATCGTCCATCGTGGATTGCTGCAGTCATAATTTAACGCATTGATAACTATGCCATTTTTTTGTAGTTATAGTAGCCATGCAAAATTTTCTGTAACATTTCTAGATGGACTTTACCAATTTTTATGGTTTTTAGTTTACTTAATAATATAACAATAATTATCACGGAGGGAATTATGAAGAAAAACTTAATTTCTATATTTTATTTACATTTGCATGTCTCAAGTTAGATCATCATTCCATGAAATCATTTCCCAGAGTTGAGTATCAAACATGAGGTAAGGTAATGTGGAATAATTTACAAAGTGGATATCTTACAAAGTTCGACTTTAAATGACTAAAAATTTTTAAGCTTGATTTTTCCTCGTTAAAAATGTTCCTCAGACGATTATGTTTAAATATTACATTCAAGCCCATGTTCCAATCGTGTCCATTTCTATGAGATTGATAATTGAATTTTATGGTACCTAGTACGTACGTACTTACAACTTATCTAGAAGACTCATTATTCAAGAAGGAGCGGTTTCGGTGCAAAATAGTTCGGTTTGACGATTATTATACTGATATAATCACCGATAAAAGTTAAAGCTTGTCTAAAATAAAAAAATAAAAAAAAACAACAAAAAACAGCCTAGATAAACATCGAAACAGCAAAAGTTTAATGCCACAACTTAATCAACAGGTTGGTTGAACTGATATCTTAATTACTCGTTATACATCACCTTAGCGAACTTTCGTGGCTTATTTCTGATACAACAGTGTTTAGTCTTCATGCTCCGTAAAAGGCAGCTCTTACCCTGTAAGGATCTGGATTAGCACTTAACCCGAATACGCACTTACCTCACATTACCTTACTAGTTCACGAGTTTCACTCCAGCATAACGGGTTGGTACTAGATCTTTGAGCCTCATTGTAGATGGAATGCCGGGTGTATCCGAAAATTCATAGGATAGAAATTGCATTTTTGTTCTTTTTATAAATTATATATCTGTTAGGAGGAAGTTTTTGTTGACCGTATATGTATATATAAAGGGAGAAGTTGGTCGGGAGGTACGGTCAAAGAGTTATACTTTTACAAGTAAACTTATATATATATTGTGCCGACGTTTCGGCCTAAGTTTTAGGTCATCTTCAGGGCTAAAAGGAAAACAAAATAACAACAATGAAAAAAGACATGGGCAGTACCAGTAACAGTAAAAAATGATAAAAACATAAATTAAGTAAGATAAGTAAGATAAAAAAGTATCAAGTATTTCTTTCTTCATACTTTTTTATCTTACTTGTAATTTCTGTTTACTTTTCCCTTTAAATATATATCTGTTAGTTTAATACTTCTGTTAATAAAGTTTTTTGTTGTATTGATTATCTGAATATTGGTGTGGTTGGGCGAAATTTTAATAAATGTATTACAGCAAGCATCCCCTTTTGTCTATTTTGTACGTAATTTGTTATTTTCCATAGAAATTTCTAAATTCAGTAACCTTAGTTTATTATAAACAGTTTTTTCTAGTGTGAATATTATTATGTTATTATAACCATTGGAAAATTCAAAGATTTCATTACATTGATTTCTGCTCACAATTAAAAACAGATCATTTATATATTTTTTAATCTGCACATGTAAAATGCTTTAATCTGCGTGTATATTAGTTTTTTTAAGATTTATCCATCTCAGATTAATAGATATTCCCACATCGGCAATCCTCATTGAAATTATTTTTATATTTCAAAGGAAGGTGTGCGCATCGGTCGCATCTGTCTACTTTCAGGCACACTCGGTATTCCATCTACAGTGAGGGTCTAAGATCTTATGCCAAGGCGTCATGTTGAAGTGACACTTGTGAACTAGTTCTGCAGAAACACCAGATTCATATAAAAAAACTTCGAACATGAATTAGAACAATCTTTTTGGTGTTATTTTTGGTAATACTAATAGTTTTTTTTGAAACTTAAAAGCATCACTTCAAAAGAAAAATCTGTATCACAGAGTCTTGGGTTCTTTCCAGTATCACGATACACCATCAAGTTTTTACAGCTACCCATTGAAGAATCAAGTATCCACTTTACAGAGGCCTTGGAGTGCCTCATGGTCCCAGAATCGATCAACGGCTGATATCACAGAATAAATAATTTATCTCATACAGCCGGAACGTTTACTCAAAAACGGGTCGGGTGTCCTATGCCTTACCCACTGAATTATCGCACTCTACTTCAACTAAACAATAGATTATTATATTATCTTAATTAATAATAAAAAGATGACCTTAAGATAGGCAGTAATAGGTATTGCTAGGGGCCCGCTCCAGTTTTATATAATATTTTATAAGAAGCAATTTATTAGAACAAGACCTAACTGATATTAAAGACTAGTTAATTGTATATTGATATATTGAGTTTAATCAGAATCGTAAGAGCCGTTTTCGAGAAAAGTGTAAAATCAATACCTAATATAACGTGGCACTTCTGGTAGGTTGATTTTAAAGCAAAAATTGGTGTAATATTCCAGGAATATACCTAATTTCAGTAAATACTTAATTTCAGTTTCGTACAACTTTTCGCTTTTGAGCTTGACTCACCACACACACATATATTGGTAAGCGAAAGAAAAAAAAATCCTTATGTTCCCCAATCCAAAATATAAAAAATTAGCTGCAGTAAATTTTAAGTTACAAGTTTTGTAATTTATCTTTGTAATTAGAAGTTTTATATATTAATAACATATTTTTAAACATACTAATTTTTAGTTTTTGAGCTTGGCCGTTTATATACACACAAACAGACCATTTTACCAGACTTGGTTGTTTGGACATAGGGAACCTTAAAACGTGTATTTTCGTAGAAAACTTGGATTCGAAATTTTTTAACGTATGAAGCGTATATCATATGAATATGCGTCCTACCAATAAAATCATAATACAGGTAATATAAGTAATAGTTCCTACTATACAAAGCTAATAGTTCGTAGGTAAAATACAGCTGTTCCGCGGGTGTCAGTTTGCGTAAAACTAAATTCTAACAGAGCTGAGCGCTAAAGTTGATGTACTACACATCGCTGATATAGCAATCAGAGATTGCTCTTCTTTTGGATCGATCCCCGTAAATCTGTCTCCAGATCTTCTTTACAGCGGTACATCTATGGGTTGTGCAACAGACCCTACCTTTCAAAGGCTACGATCTACAATCTGGACCCGAATTCTCAATTTTTCGCATCCGTTATAAAAAGTCACATTGAAAGCTGGAAAGAGTCACCAATTTCGTAAGAAATTGGATTATATGCGAAAGATGAAAAGTACGACTTCATGAAAAGACGCTTTAATAGCTTTTATATTACACCAGATACTATATACCAGATACCAGATACTAGATTTGCTTAAATATACAACCGATTTTATGTAAATACACAAACACTACCTAGCAAAACCGCACGACCTTTCATTTCCACACAAAAGGTGAAACAGAAGATGCGTTAACTTGAATCTACAACGACGGTATGGCACAACCGACCAACCCAGAGCTCGATACTTTCAGGTACTATTACGTGCATAACGACCATGCATGTCCAACTCTAATTCCACTTATAATGTATCTCTTGCCATAATATCGAAAAACACAAAAACCTTCACTGTATTTGTGCCCATAATTATGAAAGTGGTCTAAGTCAAAATTAAAAAAAAATGAATTTATCACTTATTTCACACGACATAATTTTAAACTAAATTTATTCAATGTAATTTTTACGATATCGTCAAAAATGAACCTTTAGATAGTAGTTGTAATTACAACGTTATACGGAATTCATTTAGTGTTAATTATGAAAGTGGTCTAAGTCAACAATTTAAAGAAATTATATAAACATAGCTTAAACTATTATATAAACCTAAAAGAGGAAGACTAAAAATATACGAAAATATTCAATTACTTCCATTATACAACACCACTAGACCAATAACGGAAGAAAAACCGAAAGATCTTATGTGTTTACTACCATACATCCCTCCATTTTTTCAGGAACATTTTAAAAATCTTAAAAACTGGAAATTATGATAAAAATGGATTACTTGTTAAAAATGATTAATAAATGTTTATGAATTATTTCGTTAAAGTTGTTGTTTCAAATAAAAATCACAATTGTTTATTACTTTAAGTCAATTATAGGACATTCAGTTAATTTTGAAAATGGTCTAAGTCAATTCAAGTTTTAAAAACATTTTTCTATGAAATTCACACAAAATTTCATATCTATAATAAATTTCCATTAATCAAGACTAATAAAATTATAAATTGAAATGTCGCATAATATAAAAATATTTTTTGATTTATTCAAATGCGATTCATTAAATATCTCGAAACAAGAAATATATGACTTGGACCACTTTCATAATTATGGGCACATTTATCAACGGACGCAAGAAACCGACTAAAATGTCCACGGAATCAAAAAAAATCACCACCCTCAGAAACTGCACTAAAACTGCGACAGACGAAGAGACTCCTTCACAAGCCAGGAATTGAAACAGATTCGTCACCTTTTATCTACCACATTCTATAACCAAAAGCGAACACACCACTCCTTTACCAGTTTGGGGTTTTACCCAACACTGGGAGAGGGGGGAGGGAGTATGTGATGACAACATTTGATATAACCAAAAATTGTAGTCACAGGCTTTGTATATATAGTACATATCGACAGAGTTAAAGCAAAACGACGTGATCCTCAGTTTTTTTAAATTGGATTTTTGTATTATCCAATTCTTTTGCAGTCATTTAACTGCATTTTTTTTTTCAACCATCCAACCCTCAGACATTTTAAAACATTTTTTGATGGTTGGATGACTGAAAAAATGCAGTTTAATCACTGTAAAAGGGTTGGATGATGCAAAGTTTTAGAAGTTGAGTATTACGTAGTTTTACATTTACACTCCCGAAATATAAGTCTACTGCCTTCCGCTAGGATGTTGGCAAATATAAGTAGACGAGTCAGATGGCTCCTAAGACTGATCTCTGAGCAGAGGCCATCCTTAACTTCTTCCTCACGCAGATGGGATTCTTCTTTCTCAAGCACTCCCAGCAATTCGTCCACGACTAATATCCAGAGGGCAGGACCAAACGCATAGCCCTACGGACAGCCTTTTTCCACTATTTTTTTCTACTTCATAAACCTCTTCGATACCTCTTAGTCGTGATTTCAACAGAAGAATGCAACTGGAATCGACATTATCTCAGATGAACTTTATGAAGGGAAATATGAAGATAGGAAAAGAGAGTGCCCTGAATATAGAAGATAACACAAAAGTTTTAAAAAAATTGTTAATTTGTATTTGTCTTAGAAAGTATCAAATAATTAAGAAATTAATCTAATAGGTTTTGATGCACTAGGAGGGTTATAGACAGGAAAAAAAAAAGCACAGTATATTAGGAATATCTTTAAAGATCTAATGATTACATCAGATATATGATTTATCATTAATATACATCAGTTATTTTTTATCGAGTGCATTAACTAAGTTATAGTAAGAGTATGCACCATTCATCACCTGAAAAAGAACAAATGGAAATTATGTATAGCAAACTACTAAATTTTATTTCTTATAAATTATATCATCAAATTCTTATAATAAAATGTTTAGAACTTTCCAGCTTAAATTACTGAAAATGTTAAAAAACAATGAAGCAGTTTTGCAAACAGAATACCGTAGCGAATGTCTCCATATTGGCCGGGATGATCTTCCCAACGGTCAGTGTCATGGGTTTCAATGTCATTTCTTGAAAAATCATTAAAGAGCTTCTGATTTCTTTGCTGCAGGTGTACCATCTTGTATTGTACATCTTGTACCTGAGTTCAGTGCTCTGGAAATATAATGGATAAGTACCTATTAAAATGTCTATTAACGTCTTTGATGTGATCTAATGTATTTGCAAATTATAAAAGTGAGTCACCCATAAAATTTTGATCAAAATCGGCGACAGACACATGTGTACTCTCCTTATTAGTCAAATTAATACACAAAAAAAAATTAGAAACTAACATTTTGACTTAGATTAGACAGAATATATTCAAGAGGAGTAGAGGGATCAAATGGATAGCAATTTTATAGATATTATAGCAATGGATATTATCAATAATATAAAAGAAAATGATGGATTCGGACAAACATTAAGCATGGTATTATTGCCGAACTGTATTATGCTATTAGAAGTTGATGAGAAATAACTAAAAATCAATAAAAACCGCTAAAATTACTAAAAACCACTAAAATTATGGGATTTCAAGTTATGAAAAATGTAAATATTTAGAACTGATTAAGGGATACCCAGACGAGAGACCTCTACGTGCTAAGGGTTGGAACCGTAGGAGAAGAAGTCCAGGTGAGAAGAGGAGATTTTTTAAAAATTTTCCTATTGATTCCGGATGATCATATGAGGCCGGAGGAGTTCAGTTATTCTCGAATCGGGAGCACCCTAAAGCAGACTAGGGAGATAGAGGTGGGGGCCCGAGGAAAAACGAGGGCGAACGAGCGTCACCGAGGACGATGATCTGGCCCGGCCGCACTGCTCCGAGGGTGTCCGAGAGTAGCCGAAAGGAGCCGATAACATCGCAAGGTCTGATACGAGTGCAATTAGGAACCAGAGTTGTTAATTATAATTAAATCAAGTTCAGAAAAGGGAAAAACAATTTAGGAAAGGCAAAAAATCTGATGAGAAGACTATATTTACATAAAATTTAAATATTGGGAAGGTTAAAGAAAACGTAAACAAATAGGTAGGTAAAGGTAAACATTCGGAAGGTTGCTTAAATCATAGACATTGAGAACATTATGTATACTAGCCAGGAAAACCCCCAAGTGGAGTAAGGTGCTGCGCCCTAGCGGACAGAAAATTTAGAAACATTGAGGAGGTTATAGACAATTTTAAAAAAGGAAATACATAGGTAAAGATAAACATTGGAAAAAATTGTATAAAATGTAAACATTGAGAACTGAAAAAGGTACAAAACTTTAGCTAATAATAATGACGTCTCCTATCCAGATATTATGACATTATTAAAAGGCTTTATATCATCGTTTGACAATGATAAAGAAACTTTAAGGATTTAATATTTAATCCTTTTACGGTGTTTTAATAGTTTATACTATGAGAGATTAAAAATACATATAAGATTAAAAAGTTGTTTTGTTTATGTTTCAGCGAGATGAGTAATCATAGAGGATTAACAGTTCAAAGTCGAAAAGAACAGCTTTCATAAGAGTAAGAAGCTCTACATATTTATTTATGTTTTAGAAGCCCTGTATATTTGTTTATGTTGTAGATATTAGCAGTTCAAAGTCCATTCTTTACTTTTAAAGGAAGGATTAAGAGATAGAGTATTAATGCGTAAGCTAATTTTTTTTAATTTTTAGCGGAAGGATCAACAAGTCCTAAATCATTCTTTATGTTTTGGTATTAACAGCTCAAAGTCCAAAAGCTGTTAAAGAATTAAGAATCAGTATGAATTAATTATTAAGAATTAGTGTTAATTAATGATTAATTAATATTCCATAATTAAAATTTACAGCGACGTGTTCGTAGTTATTATACCGATTCGTGTACTTTGAAAATATTTCAAAGCTATGAAAAGGTGCAACCTCTTTGGCCAGCGTGATATCGTCGTTTCGATTTATCGATATATTTGTAAATTTTTAATTCCATTGATTATACCATCAGAGATTAAAAATACATAGAAGATTAAAAAAGTTGTTTTGTTTACGTATAAAAGTTAAACTTTTTAAGGATTAATGGTACAAAGTCCATAAGCTATTCAAATATTAAGCCCTGCTATTAGTGATAATTAAAAATTAGTTGTAAGAACTTAAAGTTCGAGTATGAATTAATGATTAATTAATATTCATCAATTAAAATTTACTGCGAAATGTTTGTAGTTATTACCGACTCGTGTATTTTGAAAATATTTCAAAGCTATGAAAAGGTATAACTCTCTTTATAACACTTAACAAAGTATAACACTCTTTGGCCAGCGTGATACAGTCGTTTCGAATTTGTCGATATATTTTAGGAATTAAAAGTTAATCATTTTAAGAACATTATTTATACTATCAGAAATTAAAAATACGTAGAACATTGAAAACTTGTTTTGTTTATGTTTAAGCGAGATAAGTAAAGATGGAGGATTAACAGCTCAAAGTCCAAAAGCTGTTATAGGAATAAGAGGCTCTACTATTTATTTATGATTTAAGGATTAACAGTTCAAAGTCTAAAAGCTTTTTTAGGATTAAGGGACTCTACTATGTATTTATACTTTAGAGATAAACACTGCAAAGTACAGCAGTTGTTATAGGATTAAGAAGCCCTACTATTTATTTATGTTTTAGAGATAAACAGTTCAAAGTCCATGTTTGCATTTCACCTCGGCATCATCCAACTTGTCTATACATGATCCAACCTGTTTACATATAAGTAAAGATAAATATTGTAAAGGTTATGTAAACATTGAGAAGCTTACATAAATACGAAAACAATGTAAAGGTTATGTAACCTTTGGGAAGGGTTACAGAGTATAAAGTGGGTACGTAACCCTTCATCGAATAGGTTAAGATTATATAACCGTTGGGAAGGTTACAGGTTACAGACTATAAAGTGGGTACCTGACCCTTCAACAAAACCTTAAGTCTCCCAAACGGTAGAAAAACAAAATGAAGGTCGGGCACACTCATGCTCTATAAAGTGGGTACCTGATCCTTCAACAAAGCCTCAAGTGTCTCAAACGGTATAAAAACAAAATGGAGGTCGGGCACACTCATGCTCTATAAAGTGGGCACCTAACCCTTCGACAAAACCTTAAGTCTCTCAAACGGTAGAAAAACAAAATGGCTGTGTAAGAAAAACAAAATGGAGGTTGGATACACCCATGCTCTATAAGATGGGTACCTGACCCTTCAACAAAAACTTAAGTCTCTCAAACGGTAGAAAAACAAGATGGCGGCCGGGTACACTCATGCTGTATAAGGTGGGTAATTGAGCCTTCATTGGGTGGAGGGTGTAAATCTTGTGGGCGGAGCATAGGTCAGGACGTGCCGCAGATCACGTGACTGAATCACGTGACTAATCCTTGTGGGTGGAGCGTAAACCAGAGGGTACAAAGGCGTCACGTGACTAAAACATGTGGGCGGAGCATATATCGGAGGGTGCAATGGGTCAGGTGACTGAATCACTTGACTAAAAATATATGGACGGAGCATAGACCAGGAGGCGCCGGGGTCACGTTACTGGATCACGTGACTAAAAAGGGGCGGGTCATAAGGGTCATGTGAATAAAAAGGGGCGTGGCCTAATAGTTAAGGCTAGGTCGAGGTAAGACCACTTGGTGGTTAAGGTAGGGTCGAGGTGAGACCATGTTGCAGTTAAGGTTAGGTCGAGGTGAAAATTCAAATTTCCCGCCATAGGTCACGTGACTAAATGCTAGCTTCTGATTGGCTGCTCCCAAATGGTGTCCCAGCTCCCCTAAAATCCCTCTACTGAGAGGAATAAAAAAAAAATCACTCTAGATAAACCCCCCCTTTTTTTTTTTTTTTATAAATTAGTGTGTTTAAGTTTGTTTTTTAAAAAAAATATATTTCTTTTGTTTTTTGTAAAACGTATACGTAAATAGTAGCATATTACGAAGGAACTATATTACCAGATCGATAAACCGCTGACCGATGACAGAGAAGAGGTACATATAGCCAACTTCCACAGCGCACAGCGTCATCGAAGCCATGGTTGTTCCTGGCAGTTCTTTCGCCTGAGAAGAAGAAGAATATTCGAGATTAAGAATAAACAACAATTTATTATCATTTTAATTAATAAAAGCCATACTACGGAGTTATATTATTATTTAAGTATAAAATTAAAATAATTAGGGATTGATAAATTATTTGCTAATTCTATTAATTTGTTTTATTGAAAACTAGTTTCGAATGTTGTAAGGTATGAAGGTAGCGGTAAAGCAATAATTTGTTAAAACGAATTTAAATACTTATATTTTTTATTTCGGCATCAAGACCATGTCATGCTATGCACATGTCCCTCCTTAACTTTCATGGATTCAAGTTTTGTTATTGTTAGTGTAGTGCAATAAAACATTGATGTGATTATTTTGGACTTCACTAATAGATTAAGACTAAGGTGTCTGACGAATTTCAAAAATTCCAAAACAAAACCTGTAGCATCTCAAATAGCAGTAAATAACTAACCAATTAACTTCTCTTCAATTTAGGCATCAATGAACTGAAAAAACATAACGTCACATAAACGCAGAACAGAGATAGCACTTCTCATTTCAACAGCTTAAGAAATACTAGCCAAATAGCAACAGTAAATCACTCCAAAAAACGTCTGAATTGGCGAAACGTTGAAGGGTTAGAAAAGCTTGACTTTATATTATAATATTCCGATAATAGCATAAAAAAAAAAAAACACATAACCTTACTGTAAAGGTAGCGGTAAAGCCCACGGAGTCCAGAGTTAAAGGTAAATGATCAAACGTTAATTTTGGAACTATTTATATTTTAGTTGACATCCGCATGATGATATAGAAGGATCAATCAATTATGGATTGATAAATTATTTGCCACTTCTATAAATTTGTTTATTGAAAACTAGTTTCGAATGTTATACATTCATCCTCAGTTCTAAAAACACACAAAAAATTCAAAAATAAGCAATTCAAAATATAGTTTGGTATTATTATACATATTTAATTAGATTAATATAAATTAGTATTATAAAACATTTATGAATTATGAATTTAATTAAGACAAGAAATCAAATACATGTTGGTACTCACCAAGGTTTAAATGGATTATATCAAACAGAAATGTTTGTACTTGTTTCTTCTCGCATTGAACTAATAATGAACGAAAGGTTAGTAGCATGTTTATGAGTAAACCGTTCAAGGGTCAGGGTTTTCCAGTAATGCCGGTGAGTAATTGTAATTTCTGTTATAGATGGAACTACATTTAAGATTGGACTATTGGAGATATTTATTCAGTTATATTCATTTATAACAGACATTTTTATTCATTTATTCATTGATATTTATAGTCCAATTTTAAATTTATTCCCATTTATAACAGAAATTACAATTATTCACCGGTATTTGATTACTTGTCTTAATTAAATTCATAATTCATAAATGTTTTATAATACTGATTTATATTAATCTAATTTAATATGTATAATAATCTAATTTAATATGTATAATAATACCAAACTATATTTTGAATTCATAATGGAGGGAGTTATTGTTGACCGTATATTTATATTTAAAGGGAGAAGTTGGTCAGGGGGTGCGGTCAAAGAATTACACTACCATAAGCGAACTTATATATTTTGTGCCGACGTTTCGGCCTAAGTTTTAGGCCATCTTCAGGGCTAAAAGGAAAACAAAATAACAACAATGAAAAAAAGAGACAGAGGCAGTACCAGTAACAGTAAAAAATGATAAAAACATAAATTAAGTAAGATAAGTAAGATAAAAAAGTATGAAGTATTTCTTTCTTCATACTTATAAGTATATTAGCTTACTTGTAATTTCTGTTTTTCCATTTTTTACTATTACTGGTACTGCCTCTGTATTTTTTCATTGTTGTTATTTTGTTTTCCTCTTAGCCCTGAAGATGGCCTAAGACTTAGGCTAAAACGTCGGCACAAAATATATAAGTTTACTTATAAAAGTGTAACTCTTTGACCGCACCTCTCGACCATCTTTTCCCTTTAAATATATTTTGAATTGCTTATTTTTGAATTTTTTGTGTGTTTTTAGAACTGAGGATGAATGTATAACATTCGAAACTAGTTTTCAATAAACAAATTTATAGAAGTGGCAAATAATTTATCAATCCATAATTAGATTGATCCTTCTATACCATCATGCGGTTGTCAACTAAAATTAAAATAGTTCCAAAATTAACGTTTGATCATTTACCTTTAACTCTGGGCTCCGTGGGCTTTACCGCTACCTTTACAGTAAGATTATATGATTTTTTTTTTTATGCTATTATCGGAATATTATAATATAAAGTCAAGCTTTTCTAACCCTTCAACGTTTCGCCAATTCAGACGTTTTTTGGAGTAATGTACTGTTGCTATTTGGTTAGCATTTCTTAGGCTGTTGAAATGAGAAGTGCTATCTCTGTTTTGCGTTTATGTGACGTTATGTTTTTCAGTTCAATGATGCCTAAATTGAAGAGAAGTTAATTGGTTAGTTATTTACTGCTATTTGAGATGCTTCAGGTTTTTTATTGGAATTTTTGAAATTCGTCAGGTCTTAGTCTTAATCTATTGGTGAAATCCAAAATAATCACAACATCAATGTTTTATTACACTACACTAACAATAACAAAATTTGAATCCATGAAAGTTAAGGAGGGACATGTGCATAGCATGACAAGGTCTTGATGCCGCAATAAAAAATATAAGTATTTAGATTCGTTTTAACTTCGTTTTAACAAATTATTGCTTTGTAACACAAATTAAATTTTAAAGTAACTATATGAACTGCTTTGAACTGATTTTTAAGATTTGTCTCTGACGAGCTCGGGTGTCCCTCCTTTACCGTGAGTGGCTCTTTTCTTCCAACTTTGGGCAATATTTTCTCGGATCTTTCCTATATCAAATTTCACCACCCAGCACCCTTCTTAAATCTACAGCCTCCTACAATTTAAATCCTCGGTCCACGCACTGGAAACAAGATCTCGCCTTTCTGACCTCCATACCCCCTTCTCATAAAATCTAAAAATTCGAACGTTCTTTTTTCGCCCGCTCCTCTAACCTCTCGAATTTCTTTATCTCATATCCGCCACGCTTCTTTTCTATCCTCATTCAAATCCCTCCTTTTCCAACACCTTCTTTCTTTCCAAATCGATGCTCTCTAATTACGAAATTTAAATTTTAGATTAACATCTAGATCAGAAATAAATAATAGTTTTAAATGCACTAGCTTCAACTTTGCTAATTGTTTATTATTTTTTGTATTTTTCATTTTATCTTTTCTCATTCGTTTTTTGTGCACATTAATTATTCTTTTCAAGTCAAGAATTTATATTGTATGCTTATTTTTTTATTGAAAATATTGTAAACATTAATTGATCTTTATTTTGTAATCTTATGGCCAGATATTTTTTCTGTTTTATTTCTTCTATTCTGTTATTCTTAAGGGACCTAGTCCCAGAATAAAGTCCTTCTTCTATCTATAAAATAAGAATTGATTACAAGTTAGACAAAAATAAGACTAAGGGACTAAATATAAAGTATAGAAAGAAAAAAAAAATTCTTGAGCAGTAGAACTCCGTCACTAACGTCGTATTTTCCCACAAAAGACAGTCCCCTAACATACCAAAATTTACATATGAAATGACAATTTACCGAAAATGACACATTTTTATCGGTGAAAAAACGACTAATAAGGCATTGAAACAGTTGAAATAGCCATATCTTTGCTAATAGCCGTCCGATTTCGATGAAACTTCTTTTGTTTTATAGTTAATTTAATTTCCTTTCGAATGCAACAGGTTTTGAGCTCCCTAACTCAACCTGGAGGGGCTTTAAAGGTGCGCAAATGTTTTAAAAAATCGGAAAACCCAGGAGTGTGGGGGGACCAAGTCGAGACTCCCAAAGAATACTTCCCCGACACCAACTCAATTCACATACAAATTTTCAGCCCTATAAACTAATATGGTGGAGCTGTAGCGATGCGAAAAACTTCAAAAAACGCCGAAATTTTAGGTAAACATACCGAAATTTTGACTGGAATTTACCCATTCTTTAATGGTATCGTTCTGCCTTGAAGAAAGCCCTACATACCGAATTTCAGCTCATTTAATCCAAAGTGGGCCGCTGGAGGTGCTCAAATGTAGCGGGAAAAAAAAAATATATATAAATATATATCAGACATCTCCAAATTTTCCATAATGGTGCTCTAGGGGTTATGAAACGGATAGAAATCGCAGTCCCGCCGCTCACCGCCGTCCTCCGACCCACTGCAATAATCTATTTTGTTCGGGGAAAAAACGACTAATAAGTGTTCTAATGACATGACGTCATGTGAACGCCACATATTACATACATATCGACCCCCCTCCTCCCCCTTCCCACTCAAGTGAAGTCGATAGAAATATAAAATATCATAATGTCTGGATATGGACTCCCCATTCTAGGCGTAGAGGTAAGAAACATAGAAATGCAACAGGAACAAAATCCATAAAGATAACCATAATCATCTATATCGCTCACGTTTTCACCGATATTGAATAGAAAACATTTCAATTGTTGTCCTTCTAAGTAATTTGGAATAATAGGTTTAATATTCGAAATTTAGCTTTCATACAAGTATATGTGTAATAGATAGCTCTTCTAATATTCTGTAACAAAATATTATCTATTGAAAATTGAGAGGTTCATAAAGTATAAGGATACTGGTACTGGTACTGGTATTGTTGGGGGAAACTAGTCCGGCTAGTGGACCTCGTGGTAATTTTTGCCAATCTCTGACGTCTATCTTTACTTCACCGTCGCGTACAAACCAGAGTGGGATTGTCAAGATTCATTTCGCGGGATCTCCGCGAAATAAATATTAACTGACTCGGTTAGGAATCGAAACCATAACTTTCCGAACCGGGCAATCTCGAACCCTCACCCCAACTTGCTCAGCCGTCACGTCTTTAAAATATAAGGATACTGAGATAATCATGGTTACATTCCTCAGTTCAAGAACAAAAAATATATATTATTCCAGTTGGGCCTGTCGGAATTGTATTATAATTTGTTTAAGTTATTTTTTTTTTTTTCAACAAATTATGACATGGCACGATAGATATTGGAATTCATGCATTCTTAGAAACGTTTTAATAATTGAATTAAATGTAATTTGATAATAATGGTGCTTGCGAAATAAATAACTAAATAACTAATTATAAATAAATAAATAACTCAATTATTACTTACCGATCCGGCTGATATCAAGCTAAGAGCAATAACTATAGTACCAGCCAAATAAGAACAGCCCATGGGTATGGAAGATAATTCTTTAAAGACATGAAAGGCTCTGAAACATAAATTAAACATTAAAATTTGCAGTAAATAAAAGTATCCAAGAAGAAATTGGTTGGGGAGCGCGGTCAAAAAAGAAAACACATTGATTATTATAAAAATTTAGTTTTTAATACGGTAAAAAAAAAAAAAAAAATAACAAATCTTCATAAACATTAAGAATTCAAGAGCAGGCTTTCGTCCAAGAGGAAACTTCATTAAAGATAAGAATGGCAACCTCGTGAGTGATGAAGGAGAAAATTTGTGGAGTTGGATAGGTCATTTTCAACATATCTTGGGCGATTGTCAGAAAACGGAAGATATGGAAAAAGCTGGATCAGTGATTTAAAGTTCATTAGGCAGACTTTGATGAGGTAGAGATCCTCCTTCCTTCCCCTCAGAAATAAGAGAGATTACTGAAATCATCTTCCAGATCAAAAACAATAAAGCGTCAGGGATGTATGGAATTCAAAATGAAATGCTGAAATAATCTGGAGAAGTTTTAAGAGAGGGAATATGTAATGTCATTCATGATGTGTGGAGGTCCGAGAAAATACCGGAAGAATGGTCTGAGTCCCTTATACGTCCAATATACAAAAAGGGCAATAGAACAGACTGTAATACTCGCAATGGGATCTCATAAATTCGGTGTACAAGGTCTTGTTGATGACCAGGTGGGCCAAAGTAGTATCCTGTTATCACCAAGTTCAGTGCGTTCAGTTCAGTTCAGTTCACCAAGTTCAGACCAAGGTCAAACACAAACCAGATTTTTTCATTGAGACAGACGCTAGAGAAGGCCTACGAGTAAAATTTTATATCGTTTCTTTGTAGATTTCAGAAAAGCCCATGATCCCTCCCAAAAGGGAAAAAATTAACGAGCGTCTGGAGAAGTTGGGAGCTCCAAAGAATTTAATACGGCAGGATAAAATGACTCTGGCTAACATATCTAGTAGGGTATTTATGAATGGGAAGCTCTCAAGAAAATTCAAAATAGGAACAGGCCTTAGAGAAGGAGGTCTACTATTAGAAGCAGCCATTGGGAAAATAAAAACAAAAGCCGGAGGTACAATTTACAACCTTATGACGCATGCAGATGATCACAGCAAGGACTGTATTGTTACTGCAGGAGCCCTAGAAGAATTTCTCAGAGAAACTAAAGATCTGGGCCTGGAAAACGCAAGAGCAGGCCAGATGGCAGGAGAACAAATGAAAATTGGTACTTCAAGAACTGTAGCGAATTTAAGTACCTGGGTAGAATGATAAACTGAGAGAACAGAGTAGAAAAGGATATAAAATGTGTTCAGTATTCAGAAACTATTGAGATTCACAAGTCTGTCCAGAAAGACAAAATGTCTCCTGTATAAAAATATAGTGAGAACAACTGTAACATATGGTTGCGAGACCCTGATGAAATAAAGTAAAAGAATCTTTCAGGTATAGGAGATAAAAGTTCTTCGCAAAATTGATGGGCCAATCAGAGTGGAGGACCAATGGAGAATCAGGACTAACCAAGACTTAAGGGACCTGCATGGTGAAAAAGACGTTGTGAAAGTCATTCAGCTCAATAGACTTATGGTTAGGAGACGATCATAGAGATGGTTAGGGCACGTGCATAGGATGGAACCAGCATGAGTTCTAAGAATACTGCTTCATGAAAAACCAGGAAGGCGGGAGAAGCCCAGTCTCAGATGGCTAGAAGATGTGGATGATGGCCTGAAAGCGATTCAACCGTTGGAGGCACTTTGCAACAGAGATGAGTGGAGCAATATATTACCAGAGGCCATGGTTCTTTAAGGACTGTAGTACCCTGCAGTAAGGAATTAAGGTAAGATAAAAAAAAAAAAATAATAAGCCACAGTTTTCTTCAAATGATAGCTTAATATGTTTACCATTGACCGTTTCCAAAAATATAAAAAAAAAATATATATATATATATATATATATATATATATATATATATATATATATATATATATATATATATATCGATTTATCCTCCAAATAAATGTAAGTACAGATGTGATAAAATATGAAGAAAAAATTATAGAAAAAATCATTATTGATTCTAGTACTTCAGTATGACTTGGTGATGCTCGAAATTCTTTCTCAGGCATTTATTGTAACAATAAGTGTACCGGCTGTCATGTCGAAGCCACTTCATACTGGTTCCATTCATTTTACCAAATAGTTTTAAATACAGATGCTCTATTCTGCTTTCGATATTATCCAATGAGTTGTTTAAGATCTTCATCTGCAGGATCATGTTCTCCGTAACGTGAATAAAAATGAAACCACCGACACCTATGGTAATGCTCAAGATGAATCCGCTTGTCAATTGTCCAAACACAGCGGAGTAGTAACCAAAGCCATCCTCCACGTAATATGGGTACTTCGCGTAAGGGTGAGGAAGATGGTAGTCGAACAGATGAGCACTTCCGTTGAAATCGAAAGAGCCTGCCTTAAGGTCGATGATTGGTGACAGAACCAGGACGGATCCAGCTGCCAGGGCCACTCCGATAGGTATAAGAGTTAATCGGCGACGTTCCGTTTTCATAGTGGAACGCAAGAGCTCTTCCCCGATGACGGCAGGTTCTTGATAGTCGTAAAAATCCTGGATGAGGAACACGTGGATGAGAAACACATTCAAGTTTTTCCATAGCCAGCTTATTAATATGACGAGGGTTACTAGAAATAGGAGACAGAAGTGGGCGTTCTGGCTGAAGAGGACCATGTTAAAACCATAAATAGCGGCAGTCGATTTTATCAGGATTATCAGATGGTAGACCAACGTGAAAATGTAGAATATCACCTGTAAAATGCTGAAAATGCGGTTTCTCCCGTTCATATTGGGATAGAGGCAGGATATTTGTAGGAGATTATAGTACTCCCTGGTCATATAGGCATCCACCAATTTATTAGCCTCGGAGATATTACGGTATTGCCACATGCTAAACTGTCTAAGACTGGCTTCTTCTCTATGACCTTGCATGCTAACTGAATTTCGTATGAGTCCTCTAGCACGCCATTTTTGATATTAGGAAAAGTAGCAAAACAACAAAACTTCATATTTTATTAACAATTGGCCGTAGTGATTAAATATCTATTTAGATCAAATTATCATTTCAGTCAAAAATGGTGGAACTGTTAACCGCATTACTGTAATAAGACAAATTGGGGGGAAGGAAAGTTGTAAAACGCGGAAATGTGGCGAAGAAATGTAGATAGTCCAACTTTTTTATTTGTATTACATAATAATTAATTACCTACTTTTTACTTAATTTTAAAGGCATTCCAACAAGGGTTGCCTCAACTAGTCAGCGCAGCGCCCCAAGCATAATTAATTAACTTTTCAAAAATCACACTTAAAAAATAAACTGATTCTTTCTCAGATTAACTTAGTTGGTTGTTCTCAAATTCTATGTCTTAAACATATCACAGCTTTCTAATTTCTTGGTTGTCAAAAAGATGTCGTCTTTTGGTAATTAATAATGTCGTGGAATACTTGATCTTAGCTAACATGGCGGTCTATTTCT
Source organism: Rhaphigaster nebulosa (assembly GCA_948150685.1). Taxonomy (NCBI): domain Eukaryota; kingdom Metazoa; phylum Arthropoda; class Insecta; order Hemiptera; family Pentatomidae; genus Rhaphigaster; species Rhaphigaster nebulosa. The sequence goes on along the minus strand of OX411310.1, from coordinate 130,677,668 downwards.
AGGGAAATAACGGGGGATTAAAAGGTTACAGTTAAGGTTAAAAAATCGGAAATGATTGAAAAAGGCTTTAACCGGTTAAGTTATCTCCCATTACTGGTTTTCTCGTTTTGCGGAGGTCTGCTTCAACGCTTAAGAGCGAAAACGAGGCTTAAAATTGGTCATTTTCCAGTTTTCGAAGAAAACTCTGAGAAAACCCAATAAACCAAAAAAGCTTTGTTTTTTTGTTTCGTGTTTTATTTATATAAAATACGTCCTTGTTTCATTGTTGCCCTATTTTTTTCAAATTATCAAAAAAGTTCGAGTTTTTAATTTTTTTATATAATGCAGAAATGGAGTAAGATTGATTTATGACACATAGAATATTTTTTTTAAAAATATAGTGCGGTGCGCGCTTCATACAACTTTCCCTTACCAGCCTATAATTTTTAACAATAAAAATTTTAAAGAGTTCACATAAACATTACTTGAAATTAACTCAACAGTATGCACTTCTTCAAGTCTTATCTCACAAAAATACAATATAATAGTATTTTAAACAATTTTAGTGTGATAATTCTGTACACTATATAATTTTTAATTTATCAAGCTGAAAATATAGGTATTTTAAAATTTTTGGTTTAGTTTCCGTAGAAACATTTTATTTCCATTAAATAATATAAAAAATATATTATAACAAACTTGGAGGAAAGAGTATAATTACAGAGAGTGTTGTTGACAATAGGTTAGCGGCTTGGTGGGAGGAGGTTCGGTCGCATCCGTCTCCTTTCGAACGCATTCGGCTCTCCATCTGGTGTCTAGTAGCCCTTATAAGATATCTTTGCTAATGCCAGTCCGATTTCGATGATTCATTTTTTGGGTTTTTAGATAATTTAATTACCTTTCGTATGACTTTATTTTTAATAAAATGCATACTTTTTGAGTTGTGCAAAATAAAACCTTTTTTGGCTATAATATTTTTCCCTAAATTTTTTCCGGTGGTGTACTAAATACATAGAAAGTTGAAGAGTTTTAAGGAGAAGACATTATTGATCGGGAGCTGAGGCCAAAAATGTGTCTGATATTAAGAAATTTTTTGATATTGAAGGCCGAAAGTACTCTCATAATAGACTGGAAATACGAACATCTGCCACCCTTGAATCGCTGCAATTAAATTTTATAGGTCAACGAATTCGTCATTTTCGTATCTTTTTTTCAGATTTTCCACAGTTATTCGCTTCCAGTGCATTTTAGGTAAAAATTTGGCATTGCCAAGTTTAAAGAACGTTAAATTTTCTGTAAGTTTTATATTTGGTACTTTTTAAAATTCGGAACAGCTAATGAGGTACGGGACCGTATAAATCTGCAAAATGTCAAAAAACGTATGAGGAATTAGGAAGAAAAGGCATTTCCATTAATACAAATGAAAGTAATGTCAGATATTTGGGAAGGGAGCCTCAGGCATTAAATATAATATGTAATGGCCAGCCACTTGAACAAACTGATGACTAAACATACCTGGGTGTTATATTAGGCAGGGATGGGAAAGTCGATGATGAGGTCAGCAACAGGATTAGGAAGGCTAGCAATATTTACCTCCAAATCTGCAACTCTATCGTGGGTAAGAGGGAAGTTGGAAGAGACGTTAAATTAAAGATATATAAAGCAGTGTACCTTCCAACTTTGCTCTACGGTAGTGAAAGCTGGGTAGCACTAGACAGACATAAAAATAGAATAACCACTGCTGAAATGAGGTATCTCCGAAGAGTGGCAGAAAAAACAAGACGAGACTGCATACGAAGTGACAGAATTAGACGTCGAGCCACTGGGGCAAATACTCGAGAAAAGACAAGTTAAGTGTTTATGGTTATGTTTGCAGAATGGAAGAATATAGAGAACCCAGAAGCCCGACCAACAGGTAAAAGGCTTAAGGGAAGACCTCGACTGTCTTACGAAGACCACATATCCCAGGCTAGGACGATCGCGAGGGAAGTCGATAGGAGAGAGACCGAGATGCCTGGTTGCGATGGCTGGATGCACCTCCGCGCTGATAAGCATAAGGAGCATGGAAAAGAAGAAGAACTGCTACTGAGATACGGGACCGTAGAAATCTGCAAAATGTCAAAAAAACGCAAAAAGTTAGATATTCTGTGGTTTCGCCTTAATAAATATTTTTCAGTGCACTTTAATGCAAAATGCATAATAATCAATCTTGTAGACGATGATATTTCCTACAAGATTCATACAAAATATTTGTAATTACTCTAAACGGACGCCAAAAAAATATTAAAATAACAATTTTAGAGAAAGTGGATCTTTTTTCGGATTGTCCTCAATAGATCGCTTCTAGTCATTTTAAGTAAATCTTTGAAATAACCAATTTTAAATAATATTAAATTTCCTGTAATATTTTTTAAAATTCGAAAAATGCAATATTACGTATAAAACTTTCTGGAAATTTAATATTATTTAAAATTGGTTATTTCAATGATTTACATAAAAGGACTGGAAGTGAGTTATTGAGGAAAATCCGAACAAGGCCCACTTTCTCTAAAATTTTTATTTTAATATTTCTTGGTATCCGTTGAGAGTAATTACAAATATTTTTTATGAATCTTCTAGGAAATTTCATCGTATACAAGATTGGCTATTATGCATTTTGCACTAAAGTGCACAGCAAAATAGTTATTAAGGCGAAACCACCGAATATCTATAAAACTAATAAATATAAAACTTACAGGAAATTTAACGTTCTTTAAAATTGGCAATGTCAAAGTTAAGCGAGTTACTGTGGACAATCTAAAAAAAAATTACGAAAATGACGAATTCGTTGTTCTATAAAATTTGATTGCAATCGATTTAGGTTGGCAGACGTTCTTATTTCCAGTCTTATTTTCTTACTGCACTTTTCAGGACAAAATTGAACAGCAGGCAAGCGACGCCTGCTGGGTTTCAAAGCTATCAGTCATTTATTTTCTATTTCCCTTCCATGATAACCCTATTGCATGGACTATAGTCATACTACCTGTATAGTATAATAAATATAAACAAATAAAAATAAACATTGCAATACACTAAATAATAAAGTATGAAGAAAAAAAAACATGAGACAAATCAAAATATAAAGATAAAAATAATAAAATAAAATAAATAAATAAAAAATAAAGTAAGTATATATGTAACACTGTCAGGTGTTAGATTAATGTTTTTATTTTAACATATGATTTGCTTGGTAGGTTATTCAAAAATTGTAATACGTAGTGTAGGAAAGAAGATTCTTAAAATTCAGTTTATTTCAGGTATTAATATTGTTTTATTTGTATTTCATTATCTTTTTAAACTTCTTGTTGTTATCATTATTAATGTTGTTTTTGTTTAATAAAAATTTCAGTTGTATGATTTAAACTGGTGAATTCTTCTATTAAGATAAATACAAAAATAGAACTTAGATATATAACATTCTATTGAATCTTAAATTAAAATTGAAAAATTTGACAATTAAACTTCATAGTACAATTGAGTAATATACAAAACACAATAATTTTACAATTATATTAAATAATGCAAACAAATAATATGCTAAATACAAAAATATATAATAATAATAATAATAATATGCAATACAGTAGTTATAATATACAATTAAATAATAGATATAATCAAAATAATAAGTAAAGATAACAAAAAAAAATTAAACCACCACAAACAAAATATATCAGCCATGTCGCCCTGAATACTCACGGCACTTAGCTCAGTGTAGCTTTCTATATCACCTTCGTTGCTATTCCCATTTAAAGAAGATTTTGGTCCAGTTCATTACTTTTTATACTCTCTGCACTTTTCTAGGATACTTCTGATGGAGAATATCTGGTTTTTGGTTGACTTTACTCTCATAGAGACTGTCTGTTACTGTAATATGCCTGTTCAGCAAAAAGGAGAAGTTTCTCATGAATGATTTGGGAATACAGCTTACAAGCGCAAGTGAAGAGAGAAATCCCTCGATTGACTATTAAGCTACTGATGAATGAAGCATGTAAAGTACGCATTCCATATCTTTATTAAAGAGAGAATGCTTGTACAATTAGTGAATTCGCGTGATTTACCAAGGTAATAAACTTTTCCCTAGCATATCACTTCGCTTGTAAAATTCGTTTAAAATATTACATTGTAAAATTTCTATCATTTACTGGCTTCAAGCATTAAATTTGAATATGTAGAATGCAAATTTTAGTATTATTTTAACTAAGTTAAATACTATCTTTCATGAGATAGCCACTAGATGCTTGCTAAGTTAATCTCAGTTTATCCTGTCAAGTTAGATAACCGTAAACCTTTTTGAGGTTCAAACTTGGTTCTAAGAAGAGTACAATAGCTTATTCAAAAGGCTTGAATACTTCTGGCAGAAACCAATCAACATGAAATTATAAAATATTTAGGATTCTGTCCGAAAGCTATTAATAAAACAATACATAACTTTATTATACCATACATACGCACCAAAGTTGGAGCAACAGAACGTTGTTAGGTCACGAACATTATGTGAAAACAAACTATTTATTTATGATGTGATATTGAAATAGAAGTTGTCCTCGGGAAAATAAATAACGATAGTTTTCCGAATAGATTTATTTAGGCTGATCACTAATATATTCAATATGGTCCGCCCTCAAGGCCCGAAACTCCGACAAAATTTCGGTGACCGAACTCTTAGCGGGACGTGGGTTGCTCGGTGGTGGCCCATCACAATTTCTTTTAGTGTTTTATTTATTTTATTGATTATTTTAAGTAATAATTTATTCTGTCCTGAGTACTTATAATTATTTTAATTTAATTCTATTATTTTTACTTCCTTGTACGAAGTCGGTTTTCAGATTTCAACGGAAATATCCAATTTGACCATCCCTGAATCCATTTTGATTAGTATCGTCGTGGCGTCTGTACGTACGTACGTGCGTTCGTACGTTCGTATCTCGCATAACTCAAAACCGGTTAGCCGTAGAAATTTGAAATTTTGTATTTAGGATGGTTGTAAAATAAAGTTGTGAACCTTCCTTTTTGGTCACTGCTTGATCACCGGAAATAGTACTTTATTCGAAGGTCATAATTGATTTCCATAAAAAATTATATTAAAATACTATGCAAAACTTCTCAAATTTAGTATTTATGACTTATATATTGATTTAAATAACATTCTATATTTTGGTCTAAATTGGAAAACTGGAAGCGGTCCTTTACTTAAAAGTCATAATAAACTTTAATAAAAAATTATATTAAATTATAATGTAAAATATCTCGAATTTGGTAAATAGGACTTTTATATCGATATGAATGTATTTATTAGATTTTGCTTAAAATTGGTGACCGAAAAGGGTATGTTACTTGAAGGTCATAATAAGCTTACATCAAAAATTATATTTAAATTAAAAATCATATGTTTCGGTAATAAACGTTACAAATGCGATTTGGTTTCCAATCCAATTTTTATTACTTGTTTTAAGTGTTAAATTTTAGTGTAAAATACTGGTTTTCCTCCCCATTTGTGAGATCAACAAGTCTGCAGCAGGAGAATAAGATAATAGTTAAGTGGATTTTTCCACTTAAAATGTCTAAATTGTCGATTTCCAATGCTTTATCCAGTGATATTGACAGCTTTAATGTTGTCACGGAACATGAAGAAATCTCTTGGAAACTAGTTACCTACTGAAGGAAAACAACATATAATAACGGAATGAGACCTCCAGAAACAAGAGTGTGTGTCAATAGACGGATGTCGGGACGTAGAGTATCATTTTTGAGACACTACAATCTTCGGAAACTAGTAACCAAATTCTGGATCACTTTTTGAGCCACCGATTTATAGTTTAATAGACGTACAAGGAAGTCATGTGTTGTCCACATCAGATATTTTAATAAACTGTTTGAAGTATTAAAAAATAAAAAAAATTATCCATAGTTTTCAAAATTAAAGTTGCCACAATTCCACTTGTCGTAAAACGATGTAAGTGAGGAAGTACAATTCCTAAAGAGTATACAATTCCTTGGTGCAACTATGGGTGAAGTTTGAGTTTTATACTGGATGTTGAAAGTTCAATCCATGGGAAAATTTCCCAAATATTGAAAAGACATAATTATTATTTCACTTTAAATTGATTTCCTTTTTTCGCCATTAGATTTTCTATATTAAGCATCGTTTCTTAATAGGAAATTTAACGTAGAATACGAGTCCATGGTCAGATTATATTTTATCCCAGTAGAAAAACGATATTTCGTTGTATCTATTGCATATATTTATCTAGAATTTAAGAAAACGCCTTTCAAGTTTTTGTCTAATTAGTGTACATAGAACATCTAATTAGTGTACATAGATCTAGAACACATAAGTTAGAATTTAGAGATAAGATATTCGATATGTTTTCGAAAATAAAAGAAATTTCCAATTTGGATTTTCGGATAAGCATTAGGCGTTTTAATATCAGAATCTAGAAGAGGTTTGCAGTTTTTTGTTTATGGTTTATTAACATTGAACATTACTAACATTTATTTTTTTTTTGTTTATTGAATCTAGTAAGAAAATAATTAGGTAATATTGTTGTTACTAATTTAGTTGTGATGTATTAAACTTGCCTTACTTCGCACCATAAGCGTGCGCAGCATTCTTTATTAGGGGGTGCACGAACCATAGTACCGAGGGGTCCTTCCATACTTCCCAGTCGGGCGGGAGGTCCGAGAATATTCTTTATTCTCCTGGAAAATAGTTTAAAGAATATACAGTCTAAAATATATCATATTTCAAGCAATTGTTGTGTTGAAATTAAACCAAAAATTTAACACTCTTGGGCTAAAATAGATACAAGACTGATAAATTAGCACTTGCCTGTCCACCTGTGGCATCCAACATTTCGCACATGTCTGCATTTTTAAAAACCTTTTTGAAAACTAATAAATTCTCAGTGCCATCACAATTTATCAGCACTATGTAATTGTCATTAATGTTATTTTATACATTTGTTCATCGGCAAAATTTGGAAAATATTGTGCAAAAATTGAATCATTTGAGTTCTATTTGTAAGAAATAAAATTCTATTTTCATAGCCTAGATTTTCACATTTGTCACCTAATTTTCCAAAATTTTCTCTGCTGCGTATGGAAAACTTTTAAGATTTACCCTTAATTTGATTACTTATTATTATGGCCCTATAATAAAGTTTTTTATTTATATAACTTGGGAATAAACATGGGGCAGGCTGTGCAGTACCCGCAATATTCAGCGGTTGTGAGGGTTTGGCGGGTCTAAACGACGGACACGGTCGGGTGCACCAAAAGGTTTTATCATATTGCTATTCTCTATCTAACCTTTAGTTATTTAGGGTTAATTGAGTGTATTGTGAATTTAGGTTTATTATTTAGAACTAATTATTATTTTATGAGATCATGCAACTCCAATTCAGCATTTGAATTGTTAAATGAAATGTTATTTTAGTACTTGAAAATTTATTATCATTTTATCGATAGGATCATCTTAACAAAGAGCGGTAAATGGATTGGATTATAGCTACTAGCGCCGGTAATAACTGGCGCGGGAACAAGGGATATTAGATGCATTATTCAAGAGCGCTATTATGCAATTCACTTTTGTAGCCCTCCTTTATGTTTGAGTCCTTTATGGAACAAGGGCAACACTTTTATCCTAAACGGTAGAAACATTTCTACGATTGGACAGCCGTTGCGAGAAGAACTTATGTACGCGAAATTGATTGAAATGATGCCAAAGAGTTCTTTCCATAATAAAATATTCAATGCCGACATGGCTCAATCAATGGCCCACCATCATTCAATAAGACTAGAATGAATAATATAACAGAAAAGGTATAACACTGGTAGATAGTGTTGGAGCCGGCCTCTGAGAACTGGATTATTAATATCATATTAAACCATCCTACAGTACTTTATTATATTATATTATACAAGAATAGATTTGCTGTAATATGTACTAAGGCCCGAATGGTTTTCTAAAGCTGCAAACTAAAAAATACAATTAGACTAATTAATATTAACACTTTTTGTCTTATGTTTCCCGAAAATAATGGATTTTTACCGTTGTTCGAAGATCATCGGAGGGCGTAGAGGGAGAGCGGTGAAGGGGGTGTCTTAAATTCTTTGATATATATATAGGCGCAGACTTTCCATTTTGATTGGGGAGCGAGAGGGGCGGCGAATGCCCTCCCCTAAATCTCAGTAAGCATCAGTAGTGAACTGGAGCCGTTGAGTTGACCTTACTTCCCAATCCGCTAGCCCATCCAGTCCCTATTTCTTCTTGGATTTGTTTACTGCTTAAACGAATTAACGAACGACGGACTGACCTAGATTTACGGAATTCGATTTTACTTCAAATTTAATCTTTCTTCTAGGCCTTAGCCTAGGCAGCTATCCGGTTTTTCCTATTTCTTTAATTGGAGCTAAAAAGCTTGCGTATTTTATTATTTCATATATATTATTTGTTTTTTTATTTTTATTTTATAATACTCTTTTTTTTTAAATTTGTACACATCAAATTATTGGAGGGTGAAAAGATACTCTCGCACCCTCTCTGTTATTATTGAGGGGATTAAAAGACACTCTCGTCCCCTCTCGCGAGGCGATCGCCCTACTTAAATCTGCGCCTCGCTATCTCTCTCTCTCTCTCTCTCTCTATATATATATATATATATATATATATATATATATATATATATATATATTATTTTTTTTTTTTTTTTTCTTCACTCCCATACACTTTTAAACTTTTGATTCCGGAATGTACGGTTCTTCTCTAAGCAGAACAAATTGGTTCATTCAAAATTGGTTGATTCTTGATAAGATATCTGTCGAATTTTCGTCTTTCGGCGTATGACGACATTTAATTACTGTCTATAGCAAAGCAAACATTTTCAATAAAGTCAATATCCTTCTTTTTTTGTCGCGAAAAATATTACTAATATTATTGTGCGTAAACAACACACACAACACGCAGTGGATGTATGATCTCTCTTATCGCCGGTTGGTGCGCTCTTAACAGACACTTAAACTTATATTCAAAATTGGTCTACTATGCTTGCGTACTATAATTCCGCCTTAAATCCAAAAATTCTTCTTGCAGTTTCTAATACCATATTTTCTCTGTTAAATAATACTAATTCTTGTTTTCTATCGTTTATAGAAACGACACTGTAAGTACTTGATACATTTTCGGTCCTAACACCCTTCATAAGGAAACGTATTTCTAAGTTAGAAATTTTTGTTTACAGATTTTATCTGTAAAAAAAAAAAATAATAAAATAAGGGCATTTCTTGTATTTGCTATTTGTTAAATATAAAGCATCAAAGGAATGCATAAAATATTTTTTTTTTTTTTATTTATGCTCAGAATAAGCTTTAATTTTCATTTTATTTATTATTAATTTCTATTCTTATGTGAGAAGAAATATTTTAAATTGGTTTTAATGTATCGAAAAATGCCATTTTTTTTCTACTTAGTATTTCATATCTTTCGTTTTCCACATGATAACCTTTTTCTATCTTAGCAGACTCGGCTTTCCACCCGACCAAAGGACTTGTGGTAACTTTGCCATTAATGTCCCATCACCTCCTGGTGTGCAGGAGAAGTGACCCAGCTGGGCTTGCAGGCTTCCATTACACGGCTTGCTGGCTTTTCTTCAAGCCACGCTTCATTACACTTAATTTTCTCTCGACACCAGTTTATCGCCATCATCGAATCTTTTCCGGCGCCTTACAGCTTATAATTTTGGATTGGGATTGAAGGAATATGGAATTTTAAGTATATAATATATAATCGTTCCATATTATTATACTATGAAGTCAATAATATTAATATAAATTATGCCGGAAATATAATGAAACATAATTGTTAATCTGTATTATACAAAGCTTGCGTACGTAGGTGTCCTTTATCGTTTTCATACCCGTGGAAGTAAGTGGAATAAATAAATAAACATTATTTTTTGAATTTTTAAACTGTCCTTGAGACACTCATGTCTTAAGAAAATACAAAATATCAATTTATTAAAATTAAAATAAAAAGTGGTGATGAACTCAAATTCTAAAAAAATAACTGAATTGATAATGTTCAAACGCGGTGCTGAATGGGACAGAATAAAGTTTATTTAACGAAAAATTACAGTTTCGTCCGACCACGGCCGGTCTATCATTCGGTGCCAATATAAATATTACCCAAATAAAATACGGCATTTTTTTTTAAACAATATTACATAGCCGGTGTAGTCTGAAACATTAATTATTGAGCGAGGGTCCCGGGATTCCTCAGGCATTTAATCACCCCTCCCTCGGGTATACAGAGTAGTACGCGACCGGGCGTAGGAGTAATTACCCTGCATAGTGTACCTAAATTGTGAATCGAATAGTGATTTTCCATGATGTAAAATAGTCGCCCGGAGGTTGGTCCATGGATGGTCTGCTTCGGGAAAAGAAATATATGTTCTCTTGCGCCTCCTGACTCCGAACAGCCATAATCCGTGGATCTAGACCGTTCAGTCATAGTCCTTGAACCCGAGTGAGTCGATGGGAAGGATACTGCCGAATCGACTGGTTATGGAGCTATGGGTTGCCTGCTGCTGCATCTTGGAAGCCATGCTTCGTAGCAACGTGAGGCTGAGGGACCCACTTCAGTCTATCTGTTTTCTCGCAAGCAATAAACGTATGTAAGAATACCACATCGCTCGGCCAAAGATCTTCATGGTCTATAGTGCCAACAGAAAAAAAAATATGTGTGTGTGAGAGTGTGTGTGTTTGTGTTTGTGTGCTTATACAATTTGAAAGTTATTGCCGAAAGATTAAGTATAGTAAGGGATGATACATATAAATAACAACTAATAATAATTTTACGTAACTATTACTCAACATATTTAATTAATTCTAAGAAAAGAATAAGAATTTAAAGAAATATATAAATTCAAATCAAAATTAAATAGTAAAATATAGAAAAGTCAGATGAAGAGGGATTGATTGGAGTCTTATCTAGCACTCTAGTTTTTCTAGTTCACTAAGGAGATACATGAGTACCAGCATTCATAACTATTTTTTCGAGATAAACTTAGTTGAGATTTTTCATGGTTTCGAATTGGTAATGTGAATACACAATACACGCTTCTGAATCATAAGGTACAAAAATTCGAATTGTTACAGTTAACGATTCCGAGAAACTATATTCTTCTGTTAGTTTTTAAATTTATAATTTTTTATCAATAAAATACTTTAATAGGCGATTGTCACTATATCGATTATAATAGTTCTGTGACAATAGTTGTTGAAATATTTATAGTTTTTAAATACTCTAATAATTGACAAATTTTGGTGAAAATGTGCAATGAATGGAACTTGAAGAATACATTTGAAAACAATTTATTTAACTATTTTAAATAACAGGAAATTATAAGATATTTGTCCAGATGATGAGGAAATAGCTCGAAACGTAGACAAGAATATGTAATCATCATCATTAATAAAATTGCATTCAAGATATTCCATTCACATAGTTTCTATTAAAAATATTATATAATCTTGCATTAAGTGTAAAAAATCAACGTGAAAAATTATATGTAATATTTATAATATTATATGCATTCGTATTTTCCTCGATTCCCCATACAGTTCGAAAATGCCTGTAGTTCGTCCCTTAAATTTTATTCTAATATGACAATATAGTATTGACTACGAAATGTAAGTTATTATGTAGCCAATAGAAATGGTTAGGCAGGTCCAATCGCCTACTTATCAAACTTTTTTTACTTCCTTGTACGAAGTAAAGGAAATATTGTAATCGCAAAAATTTTCGGTTTTCAGATTTCAACGGAAATATCCATTGACCATCCCTGAATCCATTTTACCTAGTTTCGTCGTGGCCTCTGTACGTACGTTCGTACGTTCGTTCGTATTTCTCATAACTCAAAAACGGTTTGCCATAGAAAGTTGAAATTTTGTATTTAGGATTGTTGTAAAATCTAGTTGTGAACCTATTGTGAATAAGGACCATTGAAGGGCCTCTATCCTCTCCATAGCTAATTTTATTACTTCCTTGTACTTAGTAAAGGAAGTATTGTAATCGCGAAAATTTTCGGTTTTCAGATTTCTAGGGAAATATTCATTTTGACCATCCCTGAATTCATTTTGACTAGTTTCGTCGTGGAGTCTGTACGTACGTTCGTTCGAATTTCGCATAACTCAAAAACCGTTTGCCATAGAAAGTTGAAATTTTGTATTTAGGATTGTTGTAAAATCTAGTTGTGAACCTCCCTTTTTGGTCACTGTTTGATCACCGGAAGTGGTACTTTACTTGAAGGTCATAATTGATTTCCATCAAAAATTATATTAAAATACTATGCAAAACTGACTGATTCTCCTGACGGCTAGTCATCCTGCTTCCTGACTTATCTATTGGGCTTCTGACCTTCTCGTATCACTCTGTTTTATTCTTCCTTGGATTATTTCTTTACTTCCTTTAGCTTCCTACTTTCTTTCCTTTTTTTTTCCTCCTGAAGTGCACATCAAATATTTCCTCTGTACCATTTTACATCACAGCCTACTTGCATTGATAGAGTTTTTAAATTAACACTCCCAGTTCTGCACTCTCACGTCGATCATCTCGCGAAAAGCTTCAAATTTCTTTCCCTTTGGTGCCTACTGCTTCATTTTTTTTACTTGGACAGAATAGAAATTTTTGAAATATTACTAAGTGGAAATAATAAACCATTGTGTAATAATTTGCAGCGTTTTATTACTTGTTTTAAGTTTTAAAATTGAGTCTAAAATACTAGTTTTCCTCCCCATTTGTGAGATCAACAAGTCTTCATCATGAGAATAAGATATTAGTTAAGTGGGTTTTTCCGTTTAAAATGTCGAAACTGTCCATTTCTAATGCTTTATCCAGTGATATTGACAGTTTTATTGTTGTCATGGAACATGAAGAAATATCTTGGAAACTAGTTACCTACTGAAGGAAAACGACATATAATAACGGAATGAGACCTCCAGTGACAAGAGTGTGTGTGTGTCCATAGATGGATGACCGGACGCCGAGTGTCGTTTTTACTGCAATCTTCGGAAACTAGTAACCAAATTCAGTATCAGTTTGTGAGCCACGGATTTATAATTTAATAGGCGTACAAGGAAATCATGTGTTGCCCACATCAGATATTTTTGTTCTGTTGAAATTTGTTTCCTTATTTTTACTTCAATTCGCTATTGTTTAAGTTTTGTTTTGAATTAGTGTTCGGACCTTGTGATTGATAACTTCAACACATATTCGTAGTAATAATGAGGTTGGTTGTCTTGAACGCGGCACCGTGCCGTGTGGTAATCAATAAACAGCAATCTCGCCCGCAAAATCTTGAATAATTTATCATTTATATTAGTTATTAATCCCACTCTTGTTCAAGTCGAGGTTTACATCGGCGCTCTGTTATTTCTGATCAATTTCATAACTTTTATATACATCATTATAAAATCAAAACAAATAAAATAGACGTTTATGCGACGAAAACAAATATGCGACGATAGCAGTTCCAAATGTTTTCCAATTTCTAATTAGATAACTGTTACTATGAAAAGAGATACTAGTATATAGGAAGCTTAATAAGACATCTCTGAACTTCTTTCAAAACTTTATTTTAAGTTTTACGTTTCAGGATAATTGTCCATTATCAAAAACTTCTTTCTAAAACATATGATATGCACCTTATGAATAATTAGTTAAAAAATTATTATTTTATTATAAATTAATAAGTTTATTATTTTAGTTATTCAATTTATTAATTAATGCATCTATGTAATCTAATTGCTACTATTATTAATTATGCTATGCGATATTTCAACTATTTTCGATTAAATGTTTCAATTTAGCAATAACTGCTATTTTATTTCAGTTATTCATTATTAATATGTCACTATATTAATCAGTCTAATAAATTATAATTTATTTAATTTAGTAATTAACAGATTATCATATTCAATTCGCATTTATTTTTTGGAATCTTATATGAATTTTTGCCATATTTTGTCTATTGTGCTTTAGTATCTCCATTTTCCTCATCTTTTTTATCGTTTTATTAACCATCTGTTTGATTAGTCCTATTTCTTTGGGTTCAAAATGTTTTTAGAAAAAATTAATATAAAATAATTTTTTGTTATCTAGAGGCGTTATTGGTTAGTCAGCTAAGAGTTAGGAAGCAGTCCTATGGATAATTCAAGGTATTTAAATAATAACAATTTAAATTCTTTAAACAAATGACAAATTTAAAATGATATTATATGAAAAATTATGGTCATTATGATAAAGCAGAACCCCGTAACGTTGAAGCAATATTGAAATAAGTTTCAAATAAAAAATAATAAGCAATAATTTTTTTTTCACAATTTAATCACTCTTCCATTGGATCTTCCATTGATAAAAATTGATTACATAGTAATAATGTAATTTTTTAAAATGATAAATGATTACTAACTAGCAAATGTATTAATTGATTATTATTAAAATCTCTATTATAGATTAAAAAAATTACTAAAAAAATATTAAAACAAAATAGGCAAAATAATGGTCAATGAAATGTATTCATTTACTTATATTTCTGGGAAATATTATAAAGCCTTTATCAAAAATTGGAATATAACTTATAGTTGAAAAAATTTACAGGATTTTCAATTGCATTTCTATTTGCAGGATTTTAAATAGCAGATCGTCAACAAGAAAGGAATCAAAGTTAGCAAAAAAAAATTAGCACTTCTCTAGCACAGCTGTCCGAGCTATTTTAGTCGACAATTTTAGCATGGAAATTAGATAACAAAATTCCCACCATTTCATAATTGTGATAGTTTGAAAGAATGTAATCTGTTATTTTTCAACATAAATTGTAGTTAAAATCTCCAAATAGGAAATTATCGTTAAAAATAACTTATTGCTAATGAGGTTGATTGTACATCGTTTTAAACTTTACCGCTCCAGAATTTGTCTTCGAAGGTTGTGTGGAATCGAACTTGGACCGTTGTGTGTTATTGATTATCGGCTAAGACCTGAGTGTTGTATCGAGAGCAAGGCCTCTCCCCGGAACAGACAGGAGAAAGATAAGATAACGTCACTCCAGCTTCACTTATCTAAGAGGGATCCGTTTTTATGTCCACAGGAAAGAGATAGCAAACAATCGGCTATATAAAAAAAATATTTAAAAAAATTATTTTATTACTCTATTATCGAGGAATTCAGCAATAAAGAAATTTCATTGTATTTATAATAAATTTATCTTGGTCAGTACTTGGATAGATGCCCGCCCATCCTATACCAAGTCCTTACTCTCCTCCAATATACCTACCTAATAACTGTGGCCTATTTCATAAAGAGTTAGAAACAAATAAAAATTGTTTCATATATAAATATATAATATATATATATATATATATATATATATATATATATATATATATATATATATATATATATATATATATATACAGTCGAACTTCAATATAGGAGTACTGTAATTTTTAACCCTATTCAACCTAAAAACAATTGCAGCTATTCTTTAGGGTTAAAGATGTAGAAAAGGCAATTTTTTGGGATTAATGAAGTAACAAAAGAAATTTTTTAGGGTTAAGGAAAAACAAAACTGAACTATCAATAACATTTATTTGAAAAAGTTTACAAATTACATGTGTGATTGCAGATTTTTTACAAATGTAAATTTATAATTTAATAAGGACATGTATAAAAAATATGCAAACATATATAAAAATTAATTTATTTTTGTTTTCGAGCAAAATAGTTTCTAATGTGTATTTGTGCATAATACGTCACCGAAGTCATGTTTAGTAACAATGTTCACAACAGGAAAGGCAAAGTTAAACTTAATTTAAAATTAAAATTTCACTCTATACAAGGAAAGAGATTCAGAGAAGTTGGGTACTCTTGTGCTTTTTCTGAAACCAGATTTTTCCTGAATGCTATTGCTCTGCAAGTCAGTGGGACATTATTTGTTCTTATTTAATTATTACCCATACTTATGTAGGTAAACTATGTGCCCTTTATTATGACTATCACATTTTATATTTTTTGAAATGGGAATTTTTTGTTAGATATATTGAAATTTTATTCGATATACAGAATTTTTCTAATAATTTTTTTCTAATAAAAATTCAAGGTTCCTAAAAAAAAGTTGATATATAGAGATTTTCGATGTATGGAAGTACGATATACAGAGGTTTGACTGTGTATATATATATATATATATATATATATATATATATATATATATATATATATATATATATATATATATATATATATATATATATAGTAATAGGTATTTTAAGTATTATTCTCTTCCTTTTAAGGGTTAGGGATTTGACACCATTATTTTCCTTCCTTATTTACTTTCTGTTTTGGTTTGTTTAAATCTACTATATGTACTATACTAAGTACTATACTAAATACTATACTATAAGGATACTAGTACGCTGGTGCCCGCGAACTTTATTCGAGTATTCTTCACTTTAATTCGATCATATATTTAGTATGAGCAGCCGGCATTCGTTGTACAGCAATATTTTTTGTTTTTTTCCGTCTGGTGCGTACACGAATAAATCAGATGGTTTTCCGGTACGTGAACATGCTACATAATTTAATCCACACACTTGTAGCGATTGTTTCTATGCTTTGTTGTTGCTCATTGCAAATGCGAGTCGCACCGACAACTATAAAGGTTCAAGTGTATCTGTCGGAATCATTGAGAAGCTTGGCGACAGAAAATCTCAAAAGCAATTTGTAACACTACAGCACAAAAACTATTTCTAAAAGCTATATAATTATATATTATTCGAATTGTATATTTGTTCCAAAAAAAATTATTTTTTTACTTTCCTATCCCTACTCGTTAAGGAAAGTCAATACCCGATTGCAATCAATCGGGTCAAAATTTCGATGTGCAGTTTTCAAAGAATCCATGCGTTTCAGAGAGTTTTGTCATGTCTATTCGAAAGCTTATTAAATTCCATCTAGAACAAAAAAAGGACCATCTAAATATTAGCAAAGATATAGCGTTTTGAACTTATACATATGTTTAATAAAGTATTCTTTTCATGCTCCTTTCGAAAGCGATTCACCTTTGTTTAGTTTTTTTTAAAACATGATAACTATATATCTCCCGGAACAATCTAGATGCTCATTTGAAAGACAATTCAAATGTCTACAAAGCTAAACATAAAAAATAAAAAGTTAAATCGGATTAAAAATATCGAAGATACAGAAAACAGATTTTATTTTGGACTATGACCCAAAGCGGTAAGGCAAGAGTGGACACACCATTTTATGGTTATACTTATACTAAAAAATACGTTATACTTGTTAATAAAAAAATTAATCAATATTAATTTTAATTTAAAAATACTGGTAGTATCTACAAAAAATTTAAGTGCACATGCACACTCTAAATAAAAAATATCTTTCAAACGGTTCCTTCCTTTTGCAAACTGGTTCAGTACTTCGCCTGGATAAGGGATCTTTCTAACAGAAATTATATATACATACATATATATATATATATATATATATATATATATATATATATATATATATATATATATATATATATATATATATTATATATAATATTATATACATTATAATATTATATATATATATATATATATATATATATATTATATATAATATTATATACATTATAATAATTTGAAGATTCCAAAATCAAAGTCATACGTCTCTCTAATACATGTAAATAACTAACTAGACAACTCCATGATTATCCCATGAAGATCGATATTTATGACATTATATTTACATGATCATGAATAATAGTAGTACTGCTTTTACTGATTCTATAAATTTTATTAATAAAAATATTTTGATTGTAAATGTATTTTTAATTTCCATAATTTTATTGTGTAATTATTATATATCTATTATTATTGTTTTAAATGTCTTTTGAGGAAAAAGAAGTACCCTTAGTTTTTAGGAGAAATTGATTGGGTAACACCCACATCATTATTTGCATTTATTGGTTCAATTTTATTTAACCGTTTTCTTTTCTTTTGGTATAATCTTTGGTAATAATTTACCGCCAGATTTTTTGATTATTGGTGTAAATTTTCTACAATTGTGTGCTTAGCTATACTATCAAAGTATTTCATCGCAAAGGGAGTGTTAAGTGGCGAAATTCTAATAATTGTAAATTATTATGATATATTGTTTGACTAACAAAAAGAGTTTTCATATGTATTAAGATGATTTTTGATTATGAAATAGAATATATCTAAATGAATTATAGACATTTTTTGGGGGAAATGAGTAGCCATATTGATGAGGAACCAGCTGATAAAACGCGGTAATTTACGTTACATAATTATAAATATTGAACAATTCATATCATTAAATAAAATATAACCATAATGAGAAGTAGTGGACAGGAAATCAATGGGTTTTGTCAGAGTGGGAACCTTGGTTTGACAGATGCTTCCTGTGCTCACTTAACTCTAAAATAAACAACAGAATTCGTGAAGTTGAAAATAAAATAAAATTGAAAATGTGTTAGATAAGAGTACAGTTGATTCTCGGTAACAAGCTTTTCTATTACTTAGATTGATTGTTTTTTTTTATTGCTTTGATCACTTTTATTGATCTCTTAAGATATTACATTTAGTCAACAAAAATAAAACGATAAAATTAGAGGATAACTCGAAAAATAACTTCATTAAAAAAAAATTTCAAATATTTGAAGGTTGCATGAGCTACTCGAATATATTCGTCCTGCCTTATTAAATCGAATTTTCTTTTTTTATGATGGACCATTTGTTATTTTTATTTACAATAATTACATTAATAATTCTATTTCAATAAATCAATCCATAAATGTTCCGAGAAACTAGTGATATTATAATGAGGTTATGTAAGAACGGTGAAGGACAGCTAAACATTCGAGTGTAGTGATGAGCTAACTGTTCCAGTTACTTAGTAACCGTTTTTGGTGTGCTGTGGGTCTGTAGAGGGTATTCTAAACACCTTAAGATTAGATATGATAAACATAATTACTAAAATAAAAAAATAATTTTATGACAAATGAAGAAAAAAGATTGATGTTTCAGAAATTAGATGAGTCACCATTTTAATTTTCCACTACTGTTTGATATCTATCCCTTTGAGTACAAGTATGAGTAAAGATAAGATTCACGAGGCTGTACTGTTATACATAAAACATGTTGTTATACATATCCTGCTATACTGGGTTACATTACCATGTCCTTTCGTTACCTAACTAGAATGACGTAATCAATTGGTGGTACTAAACACAGTCCTCTTCTCTTTTTAATCGGCAGTTTCCCAGTCATTGTTAAGACAATGGCAACATCGCGAACTGTAGAATAGTTCCAGCTGTATTAGCTTGAGGAGGTATCAAATAAAAAATCGATAACTGCTGTCCCTAACTGTCTCAAATTTAATTAAATAATTTAATTTAAATACTTTAAATATTTCAGCTAAATATTTTCTTATATAAAATTCTTGACAGCTATCTAGATTTTGGATTCAAAATCTACAGTACTGTAATAATAAGATTTGTAATGATTGAGAAGGGATTTAGGCCTTCCTTTCTCAACTATTAAAATTTTCACTCACTAGTTTATTTTATTTTCCTATATAAATGATTTATCGAAGCCTATATCAACATTAAAACTGACTATTTTTTAAATAATGACCTTTGAAGGACCTCTATCCTCTCCATAGCTCTAGTATTATTTATAGAACATTACAATATATGTATAACATCTCTCCTTCTCCACCTCCCCTCTTAACGCGATTCCTAGTAGGCTTTCGGGGCCAACTCGCTTCAGTATAATTATAGAATCCATCAATTAATGGATTAAATTATAAAAATCAACAAAGGTATTTTAGAAGCATCCAACATAAAATATTTACAATAGTAAAAAATTAAATTATAATACTGAATTTAATTTCAGTTACCATTACATTACGACGCGGTTATCTTTTCTTCCTCTGGAATTAAATGCCACGTGACTTGCCATGAGGACTATTTCTGAAATAAGGATCTTTAAAGGAGCTCTAGCCCTCCATAACTAATATTACTTTTAAAATGCTATTATATTGTGATATGATTAAATTATTATATAAGAGGATTAAAAGAAAGCCTTGATTTCCAAGTTTGGTTTGGAATAAAAAATTTACTCGATTTATCTCTATCCCTCCATAAATAATATTGCTTTTAAAATACTATTATATTGTAATATGATTAAATTATTATATAAGAGGATTAAAAGAAAGCCTTGATTTCCAAGTTTGGTTTGGAATAAAAAATTGACTCGATTTATCTCTATCCCTCCATAAATAATATTGCTTTTAAAATACTATTATATTGTAATATGCTTAAATTATTATATAAGAGGATTAAAAGAAAGCCTTGATTTCCAAGTTTAGTTCGGAATAAAAAAAAATTTCTGATTTATATCCTCTGTATGGAAGAGCACAGATTCAACGGACCAGTTGTTTCTTTTTGCGAACTAAAATAGCGAATACGACTTGAAATCTACCAGATGCTTCCCAATATAAAGATAGAGAAATGGTGTACCAAATTTGTAACTTATGTTGTTTACGCAAGACAGTGGATGCAAATATTCGTGAGTGAAAAAATTAGGTATGGCTCATGCTAGTGATTTGATTATATAGCATTTCCACGTCAATTGTAACCTTTTCCAAATCAATTGTCACCTTTTCCATTTCAATTGTAACTTTTTCCATTTCAAATGTTACCTTTTCCATTTCAATTGTAACCCTTTCCAAATCAATTGTCACCTTTTCCAATTCAATTGTAACCTTTTCCATTTCAAATGTAACTTTTTCCATTTCAATTGTAACCTAACCGGACATGAAATAATTCAATATTATTCATTTTATTATTGAAAAATAATTATTTTAATTACATTAATGACTTTTGAAATAATTTCGGCATATTCTTTCGACATTTATTTCGTTTATAAGATAATTGATATTAAGTGCTAATTTCAAGTAGGTAGTTTAAATTTTTTAAATAAAATTGTCGTTTATTTATTTTTAAATATTTATTATTTTTTATTTATTTAGTGGGGGGAGGGTGGATTTCAGCGATTTGGTGATCGTTCATAAGGTTTTCGAAGTTGTTGATGTCAAATTTACTACCGAAATTTTATTCAGCCATGAGTATTTCTACTTAATTATTAGTTTTAAAAATTCTTCGGTATTGGTATCGTTTACTAGGTTTTCAAGGGCGCTATTTTCGAATTCACTATCGGATTTCCGATCGCGCATGCGCATTTCGCTTTTACGATGCTATTGGAGATTTCTATGATAAAGGGATCGTTTATTAGATTTTTGAGGGTTCTGATTCCATTTTTTTAGTTGGATTTTAGATCGCGCATGCGCGTTTGGCATATCCGTTACCCTTGGAGTTTTCTGTGATATAGGGATCGTTAATAAGGTTTTCAATGGTTCTGATTCCATTTTTTTAGATGGATTTTAGATGGCGCATGCGCGTTTGGCATATCCGTTATTGTTGGAGTTTTCTATAATATAGGGATCGCTAATAAGGTTTTCAATGGTTCTGATTCCATATTTTTAATTGGATTTTTAATCGCGCATGCGCATTTTGCAGTTCCGTTACTGTTGGAGTATTCTATGATATAGGGATCGTTTATAAGATTATCGAGGGTTCTGATTCCATATTGTTATTGGAAATTGTGATTGTGCCAGCAGGTGTGAATGCGCAGGTGAGATCAAAAATCCAAATTTTAATTCGAAAATATGATGATTGATAACGTCATAAACGATACTGGTACCAAAGAGATGTCAACATTAATAGTAATTTGAAATGCACATGCTCCATAAGAACCTTCGAAAACCTAACTAACGGTAAACTATAAATAATATTTATAAACGATACCTTTATCATAAAAAACTCCAACAGTAACCGAAATGAAAAATGCGCATGCGCGATTAAAAATCCAATTAAAAATAAGGAATCAGAACCCTCGATAACCTTATAAACGATACATTAATCATAAAAAACTCAAACAGTAACGGAAATGCAAAACGCGCATGCGCCATCTAAAATCCAACTAAAAAAATGGAATCAGAACCATTGAAAACCTTATTAACGATCCCTATATCATAGAAAACTCCAACAGTAACGGATATGCCAAACGCGCATGCGCGATCTAAAATCCAACTAAAAAAATGGAATCAGAACCCTCAAAAACCTAATAAACGATCCCTTTATCATAGAAATCTACAATAGCATCGTAAAAGCGAAATGCGCATGCGCGATCGGAATCCGATAATGAATTCGAAAATAGCGCCCTTGAAAACCTAGTAAACGATACCAATACCGAAGAATTTTGAAAACTAATAATTAAGTAGAAATACTCATAGCTGAATAAAATTTCGGTAGTAAATTTGACATCGACAACTTCGAAAACCTTATGAACGATCACCAAATCGATGAAATCCACCCTCCCCCCACTAAATAAATAAAAAATAATAAATATTTAAAAATAAATAACGACAATTTTATTTAAAAAATTTAAACTACCTACTTGAAATTAGCACTTAATTATCAATTATCTTATAAACGAAATAAATGTCGAAGGAATATGCCGAAATCATTTCAAAAGTCATTAATGTAATTAAAATAATTATTTTTCAATAATAAAATGAATAATATTGAATTATTTCATGTCCGGTTGGGTTACAATTGAAATGGAAAAAGTGACAATTGATTTGGAAAGGGTTACAATTGAAATGGAAAAGGTAACATTTGAAATGGAAAAAGTTATAATTGAAATGGAAAAGGTGACAATTGATTTGGAAAAGGTTACAATTGACGTGGAAATGCTATACATATTAGAGGGCGTAATACTGGTAATTACATATTATGAAATTAATAGTTTCATATTTATAGAAATTTCTCAATATGAATATGAATGAATCAATATGAAATATTGAATATGATGATTATCGATTATGAAATAGAATAAATCTAAATGAGTTGTAGACATTTTTTGGGCAATGAGTAGCCATATTGATAAAGAACCAGGTGATGAAATATTTAAAACGCGATATTTTACGTTACATAAGCATAACAATTCATATCATTATATAAAATATAATGATAATGAGAAGTAATGTGGACAGGAAATTAATTGGCTTTGTCAGAGTGAGAACCTTGGTTTGACAGATGCTTCCTGGATTCATTTAACTCTAAAATAAACAACAGAATTCGTGAAGTTGAAAATAAAATACAATTGAAATTGTGTTAGATAAGAGTACAGTTGATTCTCGGTAACAAGATTTTCTATTACTTAGATTAATTGTTTTTTTTTTTTTTATTGCTTTGATCACTTTTATTGATCTCTTGAGATATTACATTTAGTCAACAAAAATAAAACGATAAAATTAGAGGATAACTCGAAAATTAACGTCATTAAAAAAAAATATTTCAAATGTTTGAAGGTTGCATGAATTACTTGAATATATTCGTCCTGCCTTATTAAATCGAATTTTCTTTTTTTTATGATGGACCATTTGTTATTTTTATTTACAATAATTGCATTAACAATTCTATTTCAATAAATCAATCCATAAATGTCCCGAGAAACTAGTGATAATATAATGAGGTTATGTAAGAACGGTGAAGGACAGCAAAACATTCGAGTGTAGTAACGAGGTAACTGTTCCAGTTACTTAGTAACCGTTTTTGGTGTGCTGTGGGTCTGTAGAAGTTATTCTAAACTAATATTCTAATCTAAGTAGATTGTTTTTTTTTTATTGCTTTGGCCACTTTTATTTATCTCTTGAGATATTACATTTAGTCAACAAAAATAAAACGAATTTTTCAACTTCATTAAAAAAATATTTCAAATGTTTGAAGATGGCATGAGTTACTCGAATATATTCGTCCTGCCTTATTAAATCGAATTTTCTTTTTTTTATGACGTACCATTTGTTATTTTATTTACAATAATTATATTAACAATTCTATTTCAATAAATCAATCCATAAATGTCCCGAGAAACTAGTGATAATATAATGAGGTTATGTAAGAACGGTGAAGGACAGCAAAACATTCGAGTGTAGTAACGAGGTAACTATTCCAGATACTTAGTAACCGTTTTTGGTGTGCTGTGGGTCTGTAGAAGTTATTCTAAACTAATATTCTAATCTAAGTAGATTGTTTTTTTTTTATTGCTTTGGCCACTTTTATTTATCTCTTGAGATATTACATTTAGTCAACAAAAATAAAACGAATTTTTCAACTTCATTAAAAAAATATTTCAAATGTTTGAAGATGGCATGAGTTACTCGAATATATTCGTCCTGCCTTATTAAATCGAATTTTCTTTTTTTTATGACGTACCATTTGTTATTTTATTTACAATAATTATATTAACAATTCTATTTCAATAAATCAATCCATAAATGTCCCGAGAAACTAGTGATAATATAATGAGGTTATGTAAGAACGGTGAAGGACAGCAAAACATTCGAGTGTAGTAACGAGGTAACTGTTCCAGTTACTTAGTAACCGTTTTTGGTGTGCTGTGGGTCTGTAGAAGTTATTCTAAACTAATATTCTAATCTAAGTAGATTGTTTTTTTTTATTGCTTTGATCACTTTTATTGATCTCTTGAGATATTACATTTTATCAACAAAAATAAAACGAATTTTTCAACTTCATTAAAAGAAATATTTCAAATGTTTGAATGTTGCATGAGTTACTCGAATATATTCGTCCTGCCTTATTAAATCTAATTTTCGATAACGATAATGAGGAGTAATGTGGAAAGGAAATTAATTGGATTTGTCAGAGTGGAAACCTTGGTTTGACGGATGCTTCCTGGGCTCACTTAGCTCTAAAATAAACAAGAGAGTTCGATGATAAATCAGACGGTCGTAGTGCTTACAATATTCTGCAATTTATTAATAACCAGAAACTCATTTTCCCCAAAAAATTGATTTAGTGGAGGATTTTTTATCTCCCTGCTTCAATCAGAGAGATGACGAAAGAATTTTATTATATTTTTAAATAACTTTTTTCGGATGTTGGAAAAACTGAAATATGAAATGATTGGGTTTTCGAAACTTATGAACTTTAGTAAGTGTAATCTCTTTTTCGGAAACAAGAAATATTAAAATGAAATGAGTACTAGAAAAAAGAAAATTGGTATGGCTAAGGGCATACCGCAGTTTGTCAAAAATTCTTTGTACGGAACTGTGCGCTTCACAGTTTCTACCGGTGTGGAATCTGGCTGTCGTGCCTATGCGAGGCTCCGAGAGAGAAAGTTTACTGTCAATCTCACAGTAGCGACCCTTGCATTTTTTTTTTTTTTTTTTTTTTTTTTTTTTTTTTTTTTTTTTTTTTTTTTTTTTTTTTTTTTTTTTTACTACGTGTGTTGTGCTTAAAAACTTTGTACCATATTCTTGTATGTGATAAAGTGTAGAATTAGATTTTCGGTTTTTATTTAACATAAAACTTAAACCGTTGCCTTTCATTATCATATTTTCATGTAAATTAAAACAATGACATTATATTTCATTTTTAAATAAACTGTTCAAGCTTGAACCGTAACAATTTATGTTTTAATAAATAAGAAATGTTTGATTTTGATCTTTTAAGATTTTAACAAGGTGCTGATTACATTTTCTTTGTATACACGTTTGTTTCCATCTACACAATTTAAAAACAAATACTATTTTTTTTTATTACTAATCATATATACCAGCAATATATAATAATATATAATATATAATAATATATTATGCATATTAAATAATTAACTTCTTTTTTTTTTATCTATAGATAAAATATGGCCATATTTATATTTTCTAAATCGAATTTAAACCATGGGCTAGAGCAACTTATTGTCTCATTCATTTAAAATTTAAAAATTCTACAAACTATTACACTATGGTTTATTATTTTCATATAGTTATATATATAAAATATATATATATATATATATATATATATATATATATATATATATATATATATATATATAAATGATTTATTTGGATTTTATTTTTCAATGGCTTTGGTTTAATGATTTCAAACGTTTCATATGTTTCCTCTTTTTTTATTAATTAATTTGATTTAGGCCTATGAAACCTTTGATTGGCCGTCATTTTGAAACGAAAAGATAAAAACAGTAATATCGAGTTCCGAGGATCACCTGAAGTGCCCTGTGACTTTGGTGCCAAATCGCAACAAAATCGTCCCTGTAGTCTCGGAGAAAAGGCGCAGGCGGACGGATATTTTTTTATTCGGTTTATAGATTCTTCGTAACTTGAAGCTTAACATATTTTTTTTTGGTCTATTACAACTGCTCATTATTGAAAATTATAAACCAAAATAAAGTTTCGTATTGTATTTGATTAGCATAGAAATATTCCTGCTTTTAGCGAATATTAATTTATGATGAAAATTAGCAGAGTTCTGTTTTATACCACTATATTGACAATAATAGTACTACCATATATGAGTTTTCCAGAGAGATTGAGGGGGAGTTATATGGTGTAATATCTTTAGCTTACCTGAAAGGTTACCTAATAAAGATAATTTTATTACTTCGTAGAAACTTTATTTTATTTATTACTTAGATAGAAACTGTTGTCAACCCTTGGAGAGGAGCAATCTATCAATTACAATCCTTTGGCTTAGGACCTCCTGCACAGAACCGCGCTACCTAGAAGCCAAATCCTATCCTAACCGTAAGTATAACATGAAAAAGCAATACAAAAATATATATATTTTAAAAAACACATTATCGTATATTTTTAACTCAACTAATAATATTTTATATTTCCCGGGATATATTATATTTTATATTGTCCGGGATTCGAATCTGTCTCTTGAAAATAATCTATTTATTCTATTAAAACAACCGTGGATCGACTCTTAGCTGATGGTGTGGTGGCCGCGAGTTTTAAGGCGTCCCCTTAGCAACCTCTAGTCTGAAGAATTTAGCAGGCTATACAACGTGGCTTTACGGTATACATACCCTGTTAATATAATTTAATTATAGCACTGAGACGTTGAAATGAGCATGTAATGTAGTTGGGCATAGTAATGAAAGGATCCCGCTGCTGTGCCGGTTCGAATCCGGCTTGAGCGGATTGAAATTTATTTCATGGCGGACCCACGGAATGAATCTCGACCTTCCCACTCTGCTTAGAATAGGTTCGCAACCAGTAGAAATAACTCGTTCGTTAATAAGGAATAGGATAGGACGTTAAACACCAATACATTTTTTTTAAAGGGTCGGGAGAGCCTCCTGAGGTACAACCAGTCTCTATAAAGTGGGCATCCTTAATTGGATGGGGATAGTCCTGGCCGTTATAGTATGAATGCTGACCACATCACTTACTTGTATAACCGTTGTTCAAGAAACAGTTTTTCCTTACAAGTTGGGTTATAGAGTTTCAACTGTTTTTTTCTTTTTAATAGATTTTGTTTTATTTTTTAGAAAAATTAGTTTTATTCAATCAATATCGTTTTTGCGAATGTCATTGGAAAGTGTGGGTGTGTATTTTATTTCCATTTCATAACACTGTTTAAGAGGCTCGTGGATACCTGAATAGTTGGGCATTTGGACACATAGCGGCCCTCTTTGGATCAATTGAGCTTAAATTCAATATGTACGGTTATTTCCTAGGCAGAACATTACCAAATTTCAGTCAAAATTTCGGCATGTTTACCGGTTTTTAAGGTTTTGTATACTTCTACAGCTCCTACAAATTGAATTAGAGATTTGAAAATTTGTATGTGAATTGAGTTGGTGAATTGAGAAGTACGTTTTGGGGCTCTTAACTGTTTTCTTCCATCCCCGCCATGATATTTCCAATTGTGAATTTTAGCGAAACTACGATCTTAATGTGATAGAGCTCTGCTGCTCATTTTTTTTTTTTTAAGTCAAGTTAAAGTATGTAATTTGTAACTATAAAAACTTTTCTCCTAAAAACGCTATAAATTATCAAATTTCAAAATTTATTCTATTACAAAACATCTAACATAAAAAAACAACAGCGATTTTTTCACGGTGAAATACATGAGATATATTATCTGCTCTCTTTCAAATATATTATTTATTATATATCTCTTCAGATACGTTAAATGCAAATGCTTCATTTATAAAGAAAAAAATTCCTTTAGAGCTCCAGAGATTAGATTGGAAGAACTTATACCTGCAAAGAGGGGGGGGGGGGGAGGGTAGACTGCAGCTAAGGTATTGACGCAACCTTTTGAGAGCACATGACAACCAGTGGGTGCATCCTGCCAAAACTTTATACAGCACCCTCTCGTAAATAGTTTATCCTAAAGTGAAAATATAATTAAATTTAAAGATATAAATAACTATCTTCATTTACTATTCTTACTTCATAATTATATTATATTATAATTATATCATAATTATAATACTTCATAAAATAATGATTATATATTATACTTATATATATTTTTATTCAAACATCAATGCCTCTATATATTAAAACTTCGAATATAAATTATTAAAGTCAATAAGTCCGGAAGTCGGAGTATAAAAAGTTTTATTTATTTATATGTATATATATATATATATATATATATATATATATATATATATATATATATATAATATCTTAAAGTTCAAACAAAAATATGTTTATGTTACAAAAAATTTTTTTAATACAAAATGGATGTAAAATTTTTTTTAAATTATATTTTCAGGAAAATGAACCCTTTAAAACTTCCTTTCTTTACTTTGTTCTTTATTAAGTTACGTTAGGGAACGTTTCGGACCCATTCTGCTCTTTTTCAAGGCTGTCATTCATTTGGCGATAATTAATCATATTCCCCACAGACACCAATTAAAAAACATTTTTTTGTAACTATTTAATATTTAATGTACAAACAATTTAATATTGTTCTTAAATAAAACCAAACTATTCTTTAAAATTTAGTTATATTGCAAATTTCTAACTTTATAACTGTAATATAGGGAGAAAATGAATCAGGTGGGTGAAAATCCCAGACATTTTAAATAAATAAATAAAAATAAATTTTCGCATAAAAGTTCCTTAATTGTCGATTCGATTTAGCCACGATGTCATCATACTTAATTA
Organism: Rhaphigaster nebulosa; assembly: GCA_948150685.1. Taxonomy (NCBI): domain Eukaryota; kingdom Metazoa; phylum Arthropoda; class Insecta; order Hemiptera; family Pentatomidae; genus Rhaphigaster; species Rhaphigaster nebulosa. The sequence continues at coordinate 130,648,477 of OX411310.1, read as the reverse complement.
TAGCATTTCCACGTCAATTGTAACCTTTTCCAAATCAATTGTCACCTTTTCCATTTCAATTGTAACTTTTTCCATTTCAAATGTTACCTTTTCCATTTCAATTGTAACCCTTTCCAAATCAATTGTCACCTTTTCCAATTCAATTGTAACCTTTTCCATTTCAAATGTAACTTTTTCCATTTCAATTGTAACCCAACCGGACATGAAAAAATTCAATATTATTCATTTTATTATTGAAAAATAATTATTTTAATTACATTAATGACTTTTCAAATAATTTCGGCATATTCTTTCGACCTTTATTTCGTTTATTAGATAATTGATATTAAGCGCTAATTTCAAGTAGGTAGTTTAAATTTTTTAAATAAAATTGTCGTTTATTTATTTTTAAATATTTATTATTTTTTATTTATTTAGTGGGGGGAGGGAGAATTCATCGATTTGGTGATTGTTCATAAGGTTTTCGAAGTTGTTAATGTCAAATTTACTACCAAAATTTTATTCGGCCATGAGTATTTCTACTTGATCATTAGTTTTCAAAATTCTTCGGTATTGGCATCGTTCACTAGGTTTTCAAGGGCGCTATTTCCGAATTCACTATCGGATTTCCTATCGCGCATGCGCATTTCGCTTTTACGCTGCTATTGGAGATTTCTATGATAAAGGGATCGTTTATTAGGTTTTTGAGGGTTCTGATTCCATTTTTTTAGTTGGATTTTAGATCGTGCATGCGCGTTTGGCATATCCGTTACTGTTGGAGTTTTCTATGATATAGAGGTCGCTAATAAGGTTTTCAAGGGTTCTGATTTCACATTTTTAATGGGGTTTTTAATCGCGCATGCGCATTTTGCATTTCCATTACTGTTTGAGTTTTTTATGATAAAGGTATCGTTTATAAGATTATCGAGGGTTCTGATTCCATATTTTTAATTGGATTTTTAATCGCGCATGCACATTTTTAATTTCCGTTACTGTTGGAGTTTTTTTATGACAAAGGTATCGTTTATAAGGTTATTGAGGGTTCTGATTCCATATTTTTAATTGGATTTTTAATCGCGCATGCGCATTTTTCATTTCCGTTACTGTTGGAGTTTTCTATGATATAGGGATCGTTCATAAGGTTTTCGAAGAATCTGATTACGTTATTTTAAATGAATTTTGTATTGAGCATGCGCATTTCGAATTATTATTACAGTTTACATTTCATTGGTACGGATATCGATTATTGGGTTTTTAGGGTTCTCATTCGATATTGTTATTGGAAATTGTGATTGCGCCAGCGCTTTTCCATATTCTGATACTAGCGATATTATCATTGTTACACAAATCGTTAATTAGATTTTCGCGGGTTCTGATTACTTTATTCAAATTTTATTTTTTATTGAGCATGTGCATTTCAAATACAATTATATTTGACATTTTTTTTAGTATATCGTCCTATAAAACCTAATAAACAATATCTTTACCGAAAAAAGGTAAATGATAACGGTTATCCGAAATGAGGATGTTCATTGAAATATCAAATTCCAAAAAATCATTCAGAAACTTTGAAAATCTAATAAACGGCTCTTATAAACGAAGAAAAGTTAATTAAGAACAGGCAATCGCAATGTGCAGGCGGCATCAAAAATCCGATTTTTAATTCGAAAATATGATGATTGATAACGTCATAAACGATACTGGTACCAAAGAGATGTCAGCATTAATAGTAATTTGAAATGCACATTCTCGATAAGAACCTTCCAAAACCTAACTAACGGTTAACTATAAATAATGTATATAAATGATAAACTTTATCATAAACAAACTCCAACTGTAACGGAAATGAAAAATGCGCATGCGCGATTAAAAATCCAATTAAACATATGGAATCAGAACTCTCGATAACCTTATAAACGATACCTTTATCATAAAAAACTCAAACAGTAACGGAAATGCAAAATGCGCAAGCGCGACCAAAAATCCAATTAAAAATATGGAATCAGAACCCTTGAAAACCTTAGTAGCGATCCCTATATCATAGAAAACTCCAACAGTAACGGATATGCCAAACGCGCATGTGCGATCTAAAATCCAACTAAAAAAATTAATCAGAACTCTCGATAACCTAATAAACGATCCCTTTACCATAGAAATCTTCAATACCAACGGAAATACAAAACGCGCATGCGCGATCCAAAATCTAACTAAAAAAAATGGAATCAGAATCCTCAAAAGCCTAATAAACGATCCCTTAATCATAGAAATCTCCAATAGCAACGTAAAAGCGAAATGCGCATGCGCGATCGGAAATCCGATAGTGAATTCGGAAATAGCGCCCTTGAAAACTTAGTAAACGATGCCAATACCGAAGAATTTTGAAAACTAATGATTAAGTAGAAATACTCATGGCCGAATAAAATTTCGGTAGTAAATTTGACATTAGCAACTTCGAAAACCTTATGAACGATCACCAAATCGATGAAATTCCCCCTCCCCCCACTAAATAAATAAAAAATAATAAATATTTAAAAATAAATAAATGACAATTTTATTTAAAAAATTTAAGCTACCTACTTGAAATTAGCGCTTAATATCATTTATCTAATAAACGAAATAAAGGTCGAAAGAATATGCCGAAATTATTTCATAAGTCATTAATGTAATTAAAATAATTATTTTTCAATAATAAAATGAATAATATTGAATTATTTCATGTCCGATTGGGTTACAATTGAAATGGAAAAAGTTACATTTGAAATGGAAAAGGTTACAATTGAATTGGAAAAGGTGACAATTGATTTGGAAAGGGTTACAATTGAAATGGAAAAGGTAACATTTGAAATGGAAAAAGTTGCAATTGAAATGGAAAAGGTGACAATTGATTTGGAAAAGGATACAATTGACGTGGAAATGCTATATATGGATTTTCTTTCTGTCCATATTATACATTATTATATTTTTCCTATAATATAAAAAGAGAATATAATAATATAAAAAAATTCGCATCCTTTTATATACTTTTTTATTTGTAATATTAAACAACATTTTGGAGGCGAAAATATTATACAACTAGGCATAATGAAATTAAATGCATATAATTGAGTATAGTGATATTGAAAAGTGTTAGCACAAGTATTGAATAAATCGGAATATAAGGAAGCACCATGTGAAAGAATTTACCAAGTTAGTGTTAAAAAGAGACTAAATCGAATAAATTAATGGATTCCGAACTTTTTATTCAAAATTTAATCAATTTGATTGAAAAGTGGTTTTTAATTGATGGTTGCGTGTAATCTGATAAAATACCACCAAATGAAAATTATAGGATTAAAAATGGGCAAAATGGACCAAAACGTTACTTAATGTAACTCAATATAAAGTTTATTTATTTATTTATTATAGTTAGTTTTACATTTTAACTAACAAATCCTCGTGGTTTGTTTATTTTTCACAACAATTGAGTTAGATTTTTGCTAAAATTTGAGTTACATTGCATGGAGAGTGGTAGAAGAGAGAAGATAGATACCTTTGCAGAAATAAAAGTGGAAGCGGAATAAACCTAAAGTTCTTCGAAAAGGTGATAACTTTACTAATTAAAAATATGTAATGGTCAGATTTGAACGTGAAGAAATCTGCTGCTGCAAAACCTATACTCCACATGTCTTCTCCAGATTCAAGTTCTGGAAACATTACAGCTCCAATGGACATGTTGTTTTAATATTGTTTCTAGATAGTTAAAGAAAATATTTTTGACAGCATAAAATTTTAACAGAAAATACTCACAGTATTAATGTACTTGTCAAAATGAAAAAAATAGCTATAGACTAAAATTATCAAATGCGTTTTTCTCAAAAAACATGTTTTCCTTTACTGCCCGGATTGCTCCTACCACCTCAATTGCTGATTTCAAATTTCAAATATTGACAAAAAAAAAGAGTATACAGTATAAAATAAAAAAAAAATAAGGATTAGTTGGTCTATAATACATAGGTTATGTGATAATGAAAAGTAACATTAAATAATAAGCATTTATTTTGAAATTTTAAGTTTTTGACTAGTAATAATATTGACAAAATATTTTCATATGGATAAGATAGTTGATAAGAAAAATACATGCAAAAATTATAAATGAATATAACTCTGAACTTAATAATAAGATAGGATTATTTAGATAAAATTATATAATATCGATTATTATTGTGTTATTATATAAAATGTAAATTGTGTGAACCCTGAAGAATTCGATGAATAGCCGCAAAATATTTGTTATAATGTAAAAAGCTGAATAAAGTAATAAGGAAGAAATAGTGTTCAGTATTATCTTAAAGACATCAAAGGATAATTTTTGGTGTTATAATATGATATTATAATTCTCTGTATATACTCTATCCAAAATATGTATGATATTGCATGGATTTATACCGGATTTAATATTGTTGATGGACTTGGCATCTGACAGCGCAGACAAAGATCCCTTGGAGTAGAGCGATTTAATATTTAAGGAGGTCTGATAGACGGCTGACATGGAACCCGCATAACTCCGAGTGGAGCTGCAGAGAAACACTGACTCCTTTCACAATCCTAGATTCAACTTGCTTACTGAAGTGTACCACTGAACTTAGACTATTTATTCTATACTTAAATTTACATTATCGTAATAACCATTACAACTTACCATCTTCAATCGATTATTTTAAATTAACCAGTGGGGAAGGGGTTTCGTCTCAAGTACGGCTATAATCACTATGAAACAATACAAAGCTTAAAATTTATTTATTTAGCCTTAATTTAGTAATTTATTAATTATTAATGCCCTCCCACAATAAAGTTGCCTACAGGTAATCACTATACATATTCACAATCAGATAGAATATAGCTTTTATAACTAACAAAAAAGAGTATACAGTACCCGCAATACTAGACGGTTGTGACCGTGCTGGTCTAAACGACGAACACGGTCGAACGTACCTCAGGATTTTATTTTATAGATCTATTATGACCTTCTTCATTGCAGGCTTGAGAGGTGATCAACATAGACAAAGTCTTTTGGCTGTTATATTTGTATTCTAAAATTATTATCTAATTTTTAATTAAAAAATTATCTGCGAAAACTAGCGAAAACCAACAGTGTTATTTTTTTATACAGAGAGTTCCGGTCAACAGAAATACTCCGGCCTGTTAGTGAAATGATTTGACTTAAAAAATCAATTTAATAACAGAATATTGATACTAAATGCAAACTGCGTTATGTATGCTAACTTCGCCTTGGACGATGAACGAAAAAACTAATAAAAAGTTGCATAGTGATGCCTTAATTACAATTTAATTACCTAATTGCATAATCACAGTAAAAATGCAACTTTTTATTTTTCGTTAACCAACCCGAGACGAAGTTAGCATGCATAACGCAGTTGGCATTTAGTCAACAATATTCTGTTATTCAATTGTTTTTAAGTCAAATCATTTCACAAACAGGCCTGAGTATTTCACGAGAACCACTGTACAAAAAATAACACTGCGTTGGTTTTCGCAAGTTTTCGCAGATGATTTTTTAATTAAAAATTAGGTAATACTTTTAGAACGTAAATATAACAGCCTAAAGACATTCAATGGTACCGAACAATTTCTATACTTTTTTGAATATAGATGTTGTGTTATAAATTACTTTAATTTAAAATCAATCAACATTTGTTTTTTTCATAATTACATAACTTCAGTAGTTTTCGTTTTAATAGGACATTTATATTCACTGACGAATAAACACATAACGAGAAAAAATTCAAGGACTTATTGTTTTTGTTTTGACTTGTCTTGTTGAATCATAGATGTAAACAATCCAGACTAAACTTTCGGATTTGGATATGAAGAATTTCCATTTCAATAATAAATATTTAAAATTTGAATTTTTATGTGCTAAAGTCGCTGTTTTACCCACTTTGCACCAGTTCGAATCCGGTATGAGCGGGTTGAAATTTATTTCGTGGCGAACCCACGGAATGAATCTCGACTTATCACTCTTGTTAGGATAGGTTGGTAACCTGTAGGAATAACCCATCGCCTTTTCCTCAGTAGGAGTAGGAAAGGACCCTAAATAATAAATATATTATTATTAATATATTTATATTATATATATATATATATATATATATATATATATATATATATATATATATATATATATTAATATTTATATTATTAAACCATAAATAAATAAAAAACACAATAACGAACGATCCACGGCTGATCTAACAGAATAAATAATTATCGGCCACAGCAGAACTCGAACTCGGACCGGAGAGATAAGAGCACAGTGCCTTACTCACTGAAGTACCCTAATCCTTTTAATATAATATACTTACACATATTCTCTGGGTTCCTAAATTCCCCAGTGGATTCTCCGGGCATTTTTACTCTACGTAACACTCTATTCTAAAAACCTCAAAACGTTCTTCTTTCAACGTTTCATGCATTGACGCATTTTACGATCACGCCGCATTTTATATAGATCCTGACTTTTATATATTTCATATATTTAAGCCCTGATGATGGTCGACATTTTTGGGGCGAAATGTCGCTTGTAATAATAGCTTATCGTTATCTTTCTGTATTCAAAGTCACTTTGAAAATTCTGATATAATCTACAAGGCAGGATCTATCTGAGCCTATATCAATGTTAAAACCGACTATTTTTGTTATAAGGACCTCTCGAAGGACCTCTATCCTCGCCAAAAAAAAGTATTATTTGTAGAGCGTTACAATATATGTATAAATTCAACCCTCCTCCTTGCCCTTAACAGACCCACCCTTCCTCACGACATTTCTAATAGGCTTTCTGGGCCTAATAGCTTCAACGGGTATGAACTCGGAGATTGTTAAAAACAGTGGTTTTCGTAGCGGATACATTACGTTTAAAAATTGTGTCAGTTAAATATTTTTTTCGAAAACACAATGGTGATTGAAATTTCCCTCCAAATATAAATGAGTTAACATGATAATGAAGGATGGAGAAGTTATAAGGTCATACTGAACTAGATATAGGAAATATACTGAGATTAAAAGAGTCACTTGATGGGAAATTCGATGTAGCAACGAAGTGAACGGAACCTCAGATTACTAATACGGCAACCGCAGATTACTAATACGGCAACCGCAGATTCTCAATGCCAAGTAATGGGAGTTCCCAGTCAATAAGATCTTTGATAGAGTTATTTGTTTTTATTTTAAGTGGTATAACATACTACACTAGCATTGTCTATGTTGAAATGGTCTAATTGTGTAAAAGTAAAGGAGCTTCCATATATAGCTGAGATTCGATTTCTATCCATTAATTTGTGAAGATCAGAAAATCCTTTTATACTTTTTTTTTTAAGCTTGATATGACAGTATTAAAAAAATGGCATTCGGGGCATAATAGTTATTTTTCTAATTATTTACATTCAAAGTTTCATGTTGGTTTTATGAAATTTAAATCTTCCAGCCCACCCTAACATTGTCCTCATCACCTATGCTGTTGACACATATGTGTTATCATTCAATAATGATCCAATTATTTCATCGCAAACTCTTCAATCACATATCACAGGCCTTGAAGAATGGAGTTGAAATTGGAGGATTAAAATAAATTCAAAAAAATCCCACCAAATTACCTGAATCCTACGTCGTAAATCTATGACTTCCTGCCCCCCTCCCCAATAGTATCCTTTAATAATATCCCATTTATCCCTGTTGAGCAGATCCGCTAACTTGGACTCCATCTTGACAAAAGTCTAACTTGGAATCCTTACATATGACTGAAACGACAAGAAACTGCTCGCCGATTTCGGCTGCTTTAGCACTTACTAAACAAACGCTCTAAGCTTCTATCTAATTACAAAAGGCTCATTTACATGGCTATAATAAGGGCTATTTGAACTTACGGAGTTGAGCTTTGGGGCTCCACTAGACCATCGAATTCCTCTGGTATCCAATCCTTACAAACCAAAATCCTTCGTAAAATCTTTAATGCTCCTCACTTTGTCACGAATAAAGTCATCTATAAAGACCTTAACGTTCCATATGTTGTCGATTTGGCCAGAATCAGGTACCTATCCTTCCATTACAAACTCCATTCTCACTCAAACCCACTAGTTTCAGTTGACATCCGCATGATGGTATAGAAGGATCAATCTGATTAGGGATTGATAAATTATTTGCCACTTCTCTAAATTTGTTTTATTGAAAACTAGTTTCGGATGTTATACATTCATCCTCAGTTCAATTGTTTGTTAGTACAATGCGAGAAGAAACCAGTACAAACTTTTCTGTTAGATATAATCCATTTAAACCTTGAACTGAGGATGAATGTATAACATTCGAAAGTAGTTTTCAATAAAACATATTTATAAAAGTGGCAAATAATTTATCAATCCCACTAGTTTCAAATCTTGCATCCTCTTCGATTTCAGATAATCCTGGGAAGAAGCAAAGCGTCTGAAAAGAAGATGGTCTTGGGACCTTCTTGTTTAGAATCTTATTGGAGTGCTGCCAAAGGGTAGTTTCTCTGCATGTCATTATATCATGGTTTTACTTTACATTTACTTCTTGTATTTTTTTTTTAGTTTATACACTTGTAAATTTCAGTAAATAAATAATTAAACAAAACATTTAAATCAATTCCTGTATAATTGTTTACTTTCACTTACCTATGTATGAAATATGGTGCAAGGAGGAGTATTGCGATTGTGAAAAATTTCGAATCCCCTGAGTCCAAATAACCAAGTCTCGCAAAATGATCGATGTGTATGTAAACAGTAAAGCTCAAAAACGAAAAGGTGAACGAAACTGAAATTATGTGTTTGCAGTAGGTATATGCCTTTCGACTTACCGAAAGTGCCTCTTTATAACATGGATTTTACAATATTCTCGAAAATGGCTCGAACGATTTTGATTAAACTCGTTTTATCAAGAAACAACTAAATGGTCTTTAGTATCAGCTTGTCTTGGTCTTATCCTCATTGAAATAGTCTGACAGAGATTAAATACCAAATGGCTTCCTCTAAAGTCCTTCAGATTTATATACAGCGGCCCACCGATCCGCAGCTTTCGATAGATCTTTTCTTGTCCGATCCTCATTCTTATGGAATTCCATCCCTCCTTCCATTCGTCGCTCCAATACTCTTATCACCTTCAAATCCTGCTTATTCAATCACTTATTTTCCATCCAGTTCCAAAAAACATTGTAAATAGATTTTCTCTTATTTCAATCAACATTTGTAAATATGTTCCTTCATTTATAATTTTGTCATATCTTATTAACATACGAATTTCGTGTGGTTTTTGTTTTAAGACGTAATCAATTAGAGTATTAATACCAATTTCATAAGCTAGTAGTTATTGCATTATGACTTGTTATAATTTTCATTTGTATTTATTTATTGACTATTCTTTATTTTTAATTATCTGTTAACGCATACGTTCCTATATCATCTACTCCTAAGGCTCTGAAGCCCACCTATCATTGCCTGTAATTGTTATTCTAAAGGGACTTGTCCCAGAATAAATAAAGAGTTTATTATTATTATTATTAAATTACGTTTCATTTAGTTTATTTGAAATAATTGAAAACAGTCTCTCATTTTTAATAGTAACAAAAAAATGATGAATATAAGCTGTGAAAGAATTTAAAGGAGAAAAATGTTCAAATATTTTCGCTCGTTGAAAACAAATTTCCGTATATAAGAGAAGTAATATAGTCATATAATAGACCGATGGAAAGCTGAAGAGTTTAGAAAAAATATTATCTACCACATATAGTTCTAGAAGATAATGTAGAGTGACGAAAAGCGCATAAACATAAGTCATTGTAGTTAATATAATAAGTTAATTTTATAAAGTATTTTAAGTAGTTAATTATTTCTACTTTTATATTATTTAACGGAAACTAAATGTAAACTTTCAAATTTCACTAGCCCTACTTGAGCAGAAATAAATTTCAACTCAAAGTATGTTGGTAAGAGAAAGTTCTGTGATGAGCGCACTGCACCAGATATTTTAGAAAACACTAAAATCTGCCAATTACAATATATAATAGTGCTCTAATAGAGTTTAATTTAAATAAAATTGTTTAACCTTTCAATTAACATTTAAAAAATTATTTTCAACCTGTAATTGTATATTTCATCCAGAAAATGAGTTTCGTCTCGAAACGTTGAAAAAATTAAATTAATTTTTAAATAGCATATTCAAACAAAAGAAAGTAATTTATACAATTAAAATGACGATTGGTAAGAGGCATGATGGTGAACGGATGTAATCGCTATTAATAACCGTTATTATCACCGGTTCCAGTCGCTATCGAACGGTTATTCCTATGCGTCACTGTAAGAAATCATGAGTGTGGGTCGATATTTCTCAGAACTGTAACCGAATTGTCTATTTACATTCACTTATCATTTATTTATGTCATCGCTTAAGGTTGTATCTACACTAATATTACGCCGTATACCCCAGATTTCAATGCCCAAACACATACAATTTTAGTGAACAGCGGTATATTTTTCTAAAATACAAAAACTTCTAAAAATCTAACTTAAACCTCTTTATCATCAGAAAAAAACAAAAAAATTAAATTTTTATTTCATTATACTATTAGGCATTAAATTCTGATAAATGGCTTGGCCTCACGAATTAAAATGAAACGAAAGACTATAAGGGTGGAATTCATGTAAAATGACAATTTACTTTGAAAATATCGGCAAATAATGTGCTTAAAAAATCTTAAGCTAAAACTTCCGTTGATACAATCCTAATAAGAAATTATGCATAAAGGGGTTGTCAAATTTTCCAATTTTTCAAAACTTTTCATATTAACAAAAATAGTTAGTCTAAACTGTCTGTCACAAGTGTTACCATGTTGAAGTAACTTTTGATAGGTAACACTTGTCATTTTTTTTAATTCGATTCTGCTTTGTTCATGACTGGTTGAATTTTTTAAAATCATTTTTGACACTAATTTTACATCTGCTGCACAAAATACGTAACCAGCCTCTATTACAGTATCAGTCCTATTTAGAAAAATGTGGTAAAACTTGTTAAACATCGTGATACAAAGGTGGGATAACCGGTTAAAATATCGAGAAAAAAAAATAGTTTAGAGTTCATAAACTTAAACTAACCCAAATCCAAGAGTGTTTTTAATGTTGATACTTTTAATTATTTATTTCAAGCAACTAATCCAAAATATTATTGTTTTGAAAGTATTCTGTAACACTAGGGAGGCGTAACTCGTGAGACCATTTTTAAAACTTAATCATTTTTAATTTAGAATCTAAAAATGTCAAAATCGGCAGCTAGTGCATAAAATGTTAAACCTGATGAGACGTGAGTCACTGTACATCAATACTAATTCAAGAAAAATTGTATTTCCGATAGTAGGGATAAGACCCCGAAATGTAAAAAATCTTTCATTTAATGAAAGACCTTTTCTACAACTAATACAATGAAATTCCTGAAGACTTCTCTCCATATTATATTTAAAAGCATGGTATCGATGAAATCCCAACTTCTTAACTTAAAAGGTATTTAAGTAATAATTTTAGTTTTAAATTTTAGTAACTCTTTGAGTGAAATATTTCATCACAATTTTCGCAGTTGAAAGAAGTTTCAAATCACAAATTTTCTAAATTTTTAAATTAGAAATAAATAATTTCCAAATTATTTGGAGGGAGAAAGGTGATGCCGCTGTTTTTATGTTATGTAATTCTGTTTTTGTTTTTCTTGGTGTTTTTAATTTTTTTTTTCTTTTAGATATTGTATTAGGAAAGTTTAATTTTTTCGATATTTCGTAATTTCTGTTCTATGTTATTTTTGTTTAATTTTCTTTAATAATTTCTTACTGATATATTAATTGTGCTTTATGCAAGTAGCATATACACATTAATAAATACACTCTTATTTGACAGTTGACTTAAAAAAAATAAGCGAGCAAAAAAAACAAAACAACTACGGGTAAAATACCACTTCCGGCTATCCAATTTTAACCAAAATCTACTATCGTATAAATCTAGTAAAGTCTTATATACAAAATTTGAGATGTTTTCTATTATATTCTAATATAATTTTTGATGAAAGTCTATTATGTCGTTAAAGTAAAGTACCACTTCTTATTTGCCAATTTTTACTCAAATCCCATATGTTATTTACTTATTAATATATAAGTCTTATATATCAAGTTTGAGAAGTCTTGCTTTATATTTTAAAATGATTTTTGATGAAAATGAATTATCATTAATATCAATTAAATCAAATATCATTTCCGGTGATTATGTAGTGACCAAACGGGATTTACACAACTAGATGTTACAACAATCCCATGTACAAAATATTAACTTTCTACAGCTAAACGTTTTTGAGTTATGAGAGATTCGAACGAACGACGAAACTCGTCAAAATGGATTCAGAGATGGTCAAAATGGATATTTCCTATAAAATTAGAAAACCGAAAATTTTCGCGATTACAATACTCCCTTTACTGCGTACAAGGAAGTCAAAATTAGGAATTCCTATGTTATAGATTTATACTCAGTTGCTGACGTAAAGACGAAACACCTGACCTATATCCTGATAGCTATTTCATCCAATGTTTGATTTCTATCTTTCATAATATCGATAGAATGGCATCGATATTTCTATAATATCTATAGTTATCTCGTGATTCGGTATCGGTTATTAAATTTTGACGTTGAATAAATAATGGATATATTCGAAATGATAACATTGCGCAGGCTGTGAGTCAGAAATCTCCAGTTATTTACGGGACTAAGAATAGATTAGATAAGGCTAGGCTTGTGAATGATTTATGAGAGTCGGCGGATGTTACGTTAAAACATCTCTTCGTTCTTATTCCTTCGATATTTTCGGGGAATATGATGGAATTCAACGTAACGATATCGACAGATTTTCTTGAAGTAGTTGTCTCCCATTGCCCCGACATGGGGGCGATGATACTTCTTTCTGTGGATCAGGGGAGTTCATTGTCAGTTCTCTGTTTGCTGAGTAAGGTCGGTAGTCGATCCCCTTCCTTCCGCTGATAGCAAACGCTATAAATACCTTCACCCCTCCGAGTCCTAGTCCTTGGAATTTAATATACAACAAACAATTTTAAAAAATCACAGACAGTTGGCATCCGCATGATGGTATAGAAGGATCAATCTAATTTGGGATTGATAAATTATTCGTCACTTCTATAATTTTGTTTTTATTGAAAACTAGTTTCGAATGTTATACATTCATCTTCAGTTCAAAAAACACACAAAAATTCAAAAATAAGCAATTCAAAATACAGTTAGGGATTATTATAGGAGAAGAATAGAATAGAAGAAGAATTTTATTCTGGGACTAGGTCCCTTAAGAATAATACAACCGAACAAATAAAACAAAAACAGTATCTAATAAAGATCAATTAATATTTACAATATTTTCAACAAAATAATAAGCAAACAATATAAATTCTTGTCTTGAAAAGAATAATTAATGTTAACCAAAAATTAAAAAAAAGAAACAAGAAAAGAAAAAGAGAGAGAATGGAAAATACAAAAATAATGGGCTGATTAACAAAGTTGGAGCTAGTACATTAAAAACTATTATTTACTTCTGATCTAGATGTTGATCTCAAATTGCAATTTCGTAATTAGAGAACATCATTTTGGAAAGAAAGAAGGTGTTGGAAAAGGAGGGATTTGAATGAGGATAGAGAAGAAGCATGGCGGATATTAGAAGGAAGGGAATTCCAAAGGATAGAGGAGCGGGCGAGAAAGGAACGTTCGTATGTTTATAACGTTATTTTCCTGTCTGTGGACCGAGGATTTGAATTACAGGAGGCTTGTAGATGTAGGAAGGGTGGTAGGTGGCGATAGTTTGGTATAGAAAAGATCCAAGGAAATATTGTCTACGATTGGAGGGGAAGAGCCACTTTAACTCGCAATAAAGGCGAGACAAATGATTCCGTCTCGAGGTACCGAAGACAAATCTTAAAAAGCAATTATACATATATCATAATACCAAACTGTATTTTTAAATGCTTATTTTTTAATTTTTGTGTGTTTTTAGGACTGACGATAAATGTATAACATACGAAATTAGTTTTTAATAAAAACAAAATTATTGAAGTGATAAACAATTTATCAATTAAAATAACAGCCTTTTCTTCGTCTCAGAAACTCCTTAGAGGCCCTGTTTCAAAAAAAATAAGATGCTTCAGGAGTATATAAATATATTTGAATATCTAAATTTGTTGAAAATTTCCAGAGGTTTGGTGAAAAAAAAAAATCCTAGACCAACGCTTCCCCATTCAAAGTCAGTACGGTCAGAATTGGTATGTTCCTAATATGAAGTAGCATGCTGTAATACCTCGATATCACGCAAAACATCGTATAATACGAACTAATTTCTTGCTACGTCAGAAACAAGGCATTTTCTAGTATATTATTAAAGAAATAACCGCTTAACACGAATCTCGAACGATTTTAGGCAACGGTGGAGTGAAATTTTCGGTTAGCACACACATATTCTAGGTACGAATATTTAGTAAACAATTCTTGTTAACAGTTTACCAGCGACGTACATGGACCTCTTCTTGTTCCTTTACATTCAGTTTCAACAACACTCTTTACATGAAAAAAAATTATAAGTTATATTAAATTTAATTTAATAATAAGAGGAAACTTAAAAGTTTAAAAATGATATTATCGGGAGTTTCGCTCGCAAGTAAGTACGGCATAAAAAATAAAATTAAAAAACGGTTTCCCCGAGATCTATTGATCTAAAAACCAAATTAGGAATTTTAAAAGAAGTGGATAGTGGCGTGTTAACGAAAAAAAAAATAAAAATAACCTTAACAACCATCATTAAAAACAGCGAATTACAAATTCAAGGTAAAATCTTATGTAATAATTGTGAAATCAATTGTTCTAAAATATGAATACATCAGAACGAATATATACAGTGAAACTATTAGTCAATCGGATAAGATTTGTTTGTCTTAAACGAGATTTTGTTTAGCACGAACTGCAGAATTCGGTATCCCACCGAGTTCGTGTTAACGAGAGACTGGTGTACTAATATAACCTAAAAACAAGCATTAACGTACATTAGAAAGACTTTTAAATGACTAGATGCGACGATCAGGCTCTATTTCATAGAATAATCTTTTATAGAAGGCTGATGTGAGATGTACTTTCTCTGGTCTGCATTTATGCCATTTTAGTCCTGATGATGCCTGAATTGGCGAAACGTTGACTTGTTATTTACTTACCGATATTTGAGAGGCTCAACGGTTTGTTCTGGAACCATTCAATAATATCCTAACAGTCATTCTGATTATTATCTTAGTCTCTATTGTGCTATTAAATCCAGTAACTATAATCATATATATATATATATATATATATATATATATATATATATATATATATATATATATATATATATATATATATAACATAAAAAAGTATATGTATGTAAATTCTCCATTCCTCCAGAAAAGGTGATGGTTTATATTTTACTTCAAAATACTCAAAATAAGAACTAATGTCTCTGATAAACTACTTCAATTTTAATTTTTTTTTTGAGGATATTAGTATATAGATTGAAGAGGATATTAGTGGAAGATTCCAAAAATAAAACAATAAGTCTATCAAGCATCAGTAAATAACTAGCAAATCAAATCAAGCATTATCAGTATAGCAAAAGATAATCCCAGAAGAAAAAGAAAACATATAAAAGCAGATCTCAGACATGCAAGTCTCAAATCAATTGTCTAAAAGAGATTCACTTGATAAGGACAGCACATCGCCCCAAGTCAATTCAACATGTACTGAAGGAAAATGTACGCAACAGCTGAGAAAGGTTATATCCAAACAGCTTTTCAACAAAAACTTGAAACACAAACATCATGCAACTCAAAAAAATTTTAATTAGTTAATTTAATTAATTAGATTTATCTAAATAGTACAAACGTACATCCTGAAGAAAAAGGGAAGTAATACATATTATAACAGCAGAGAAAGGTTTCACACAGCTGATTAGCGAAAATATAATATATAAAAATCATTTGAAATCCTTTACGCTTCACAATGAAAAAATTACGAATTTCTGCTGTCATTCTTAAAATTTACGGTTATTTTCAAATTAATATAATTTTTTATAGTTTCATTTTTCTCTTTTTAGAGTTTGTTTATTTAATATATGTATTTATATTTTTATATTATTGCCTATGAGTTAGTTATAAACCTTAAAATCTCTATAACTTACAATTTTGACTGATAATTGTTTTCACAGAATCGATTGAGACAACAGGTGTAAAGGTGTGAGCTAAATTATATTCTTACGATATATAATGATAGTTTTGTCTAAATAGTCGCAATTCGAGTTAATTGGAAGGTAATGGACGGTAAATAATCTCTAATGAGCACTTGTGAATAATCCAGTATCGATATTTCAGAGATGAAAATATATATATATATATATATATATATATATATATATATATATATATATATATATATAAATTATTATAAAAATTATTATTTCTCATGTGTTGGGTTCCTTCTTCGATGTCCTAACAGAAGCACTTGTGAATAATCCAGTATCGATATTTCAGAGATGAAAAAAAAAATATATATAAATATATATATATATATATATATATATATATATATATATATATATATATATATATAAATTATTATAAAAATTATTATTTCTCATGTGTTGGGTTCCTTCTTCGATGTCCTAACAGAAGCACTTGTGAATAATCCAGTATCGATATTTCAGAGATGAAAAAAAAAATATATATAAATATATATATATATATATATATATATATATATAAATTATTATAAAAATTATTATTTCTCATGTGTTGGGTTCCTTCTTCGAGGTCCTAACAGAAGCGATATAAACGGCATTTATTTAATAGAAGAAAACTACTACATACTGTTTATTTGGATTGGAAGAATCAACCGAATAATATCAAATTTTGGTATAGTTGTATAATTTACTTGAATTAATCCTTTCAAATAGTTAAATTGCAAAAAAAAGATTAATTTTAATTGTTTAAATGATTTACAAAATCAAATTATGTTGTTTTCGACAGTTAAATAAACTCGAACAGAAAATGACTTTTTAAAAAGATTTATTATGAATGCAACAGAAATATACAGTAAATAATGTCTAGTCTTAGGTCTATGGCATCTGATAAGAGAGTGGGCGCTTATCTTGGGAGGAGCATGTATATATACTAAAAATAGAAGGAATTAAGTCTAAATATAAATAAATACAGTTAAGCCTATAACAATAACATAACTCCTCTCTTCCTGAGTTCCAAAGTCCTCTGACGGAACATATAAGATAATGATATAATATTGATATAGACAACATATATATACAAGATTTTTCTAGATTACTAAATTAAACAAAACAAAAATTTTTATAACTTTTGATTTAGACAATTTTTCTAGTGTCTAACTAATTACAAAAATTATTCAGTTTTAGTAAACATATGTTACATATAAAATTTACATTTATAATAAGTAATTAAATATTTCTGGTCCTTTAAATATTAATGTTATACTTCTAATTATACCTCTTAAAACATTTTAAATTAAATTTTTATAAATAATTCATAAAACTTATGTTATTTAAATTTATTGATATATTATGAATAATTTGTTAATATACATTTTAATAGTAATTATTTATTCTAAGAAAACAAAATATATACATCTTTTTATTATTATTAAATTAAATTAATCACCTATTTTACTTTCATGAGAAGAATCAGATGTATTGTCTAATTCATCATCTTCAATAACTTCTTCATATTGTCGTCCTTTATTACCTACTAAGTTTCTTTTTGCTCTCTTTTTTGTTGGCCTCTTAACTCTATTGATATGTGTTTTAGAGACTATTCCTTTTTTATTTTTATATAATAAGATTGGTATGTATTGGTCTTTATTTTTTCTTTTGGCTACAGATTTTAAATAAATTTCTCTTTCATTAATTTCCGGTGGATCTTCACGATTGGCATTTAATATATTTGTTCTATCTAATTTTTCTTGATTAATTTTCCTATGAATAATATCATGAATCATTTGTTTCTCATCATGATATTTTTGTACGTAATGTTCAATAATATTCATTTGATTTTTCTGGAATTATACCGAACCTGATTTCGTATAGGTGTTAGTTTTAAATAATTATTGAGTGTAATTATATGTATGCTAATGCTGCTAATCTTAATCTATATTCAAATTTTTCTTTACTTTTGTGCTGTATGCTGCGTAACATTTCAATTAGTGTGCTGTGTTGTCTATTTAATAATCCTATGGAATTTGCATTTCCTGATGACGTATAATGCGTTTCAACGTTATTTGCTTCTAGAAAGTTTTTTACTAAAGAGTTGTTGATTTCCTTTCCGTTATCCATTCTTATTATTTGAGGTTTTGGATAATGCTCAAAGTATTCTTTTAATACGTTGCATATATTTGTAGCATTTCTTGATGGGATTATCCTAGCAAACAATCTTTTGGAAAATACATCTATTGATGTAAAAATTAATTTTTGTTCATAATGTAAGATATCAATCATAATTTCTATGAAAGGTTTTGTAGGTGTCGGAGTTTGTTGAAAATTTGCTTTAATGGGTTTCCGATCATATTTTGTTTTTTTACAAATAGTACATTGGTTTATATATTCAGAAATCATGTCCTTCATATCAAGGAAATAATATTGCCTTTTAAGTTTTTCTAATGTTTCAATAATCCCTCTATGTTGCGTTTTTCCTTCATGATAGTTAGTGATTAGTTCTGTTTGTTCCTCTCTATCGGTAATGTCACTAAGCAGTGTTTGGTATCTTTTTATTCTTACAGTGGGATAACTTTCCTGTATGATTTTCGATATTTCTTGGAAGTATTGTTCATAAATTTGTTCTACAGATTTAATATTTGGTTCACAGTAAACTCCGTATGTTTTATTAGGTTCTAAAATTTCCTGCAATGTTTCTGAAATTTGGTCGGTATGATTAATTTGGATTCTCTATCTATTTTTATTAAAAGATTTAGTAAAGTAGGTATTTTTTGTTCCTCTAGTAATTATTATTTGTTGCTTTTCAACATTTAGACATTTATCTTTTTCTACTATCCATATTTAGTTATTTGAGGATATTTGTGAATGTATAGTTGCCTCTCCTGTTCCTAGGAACATTTCTTCAGGTGCGATTTTTTCTGATTGAACGATGTCTTCTGATGTCTGTTCATTAGGATGTTGATCATTTAGAAATTTTTCATATTCTTCTAGCTCTTCTTGAGTCTCTAAATAATGTAATAACTCTGTATGATTTCTCGAAAGGGCGTCTGCTACGAGATTTGTCTTTCCTGAAAGATGTTTTATTTCAAACTCAAATTCAGTCAATTTCCAGATCCACTTCATTATCCGCGTATTTCCATTTTTCATTGTAAAAATCCATGTAAGTGGTTTGTGGTCTGTTTGTAGTAAAAATCTATTTCCGTATAAATAAGGTTTATAATATTGTGATGACCAGACTACTGGTAATAGCTCCTTTTCGATCGTTGAATATTTCAATTCTGAAACTCAGTTGTAAAACTCTGGATGCGAATGCAATCGGATGTTCTACTCCTGTCTCATCTTTTTGTGATGGTACAGAACCTATGGCTTTATCGCTTGCGTCCGTCGTTAGAATAAACTGCTTATTCCAATCTGGATATGCTAATATCGGCGCGTTTGTCATATTGTTTTTTAAATCATTGCAAGCATTAATTATTTCAAGGGTTTTATATTCTTTTGTTTTTAACGAATTAGAGAACGGTCTGGTTATTTTTGCATAATTGTTTATAAACTTTCGGTAATATCCCGTCATTCCCAAATACAGTTAAGCCTATAAACAATAACATAACTGACGCTTTAAAGCCGGGGTTCCCAGATAGTAACATGTAAGGAGGTTTCAGGTTGTACGCGTACAAAAAAAAAAAATACGCGTTAAATGAGGGATATAATTTCTTTCTTTCTTTTTTTTTTTAAATTATAGTTGAACCACTCAGTATTTAAGAGGACTTGAGAATCAAGTTGAGCTCCATCAAGCCTAAAGCTATGTTCACACTGGGCGATTTTACATTCGATTTCAATATCAACCCCGCTGCCTAATCCTCTCATATCTTGACTATTTGAGTAAATATACATATGAATATACAAATTATTTCATTATTATCACTACTAATTTCATTCGTCATATATTATTTTCAAACAAATAATTCATTTTTATTCCAAAAGTAATATATTGTTTTGATTTTTTTACTTGAGATGATATAAAATAAAAATAAAAAATAAATATTTGCTTCTTGTGTTATTTTTGTGTTTCATTAGAAAATTAATATATTACTTTCTCATTTTAATTAATCGAATTCATTAATTATTGAAATAAAAAAAGACACAAAACCTAAAATTTGTATATTATTAGAGAAAACAATATAACTTATATAATCTATTCTACAATTCAGAATGCCGCCGTCTTTTCAAGAAATTTTAATATATTGTCTGTATTTTTACTTGAGATGATATTTCACCCATAGGCCATTTTTTAATATAAAAAATAAAGGTTTGAACACAATGTTATTTTCATTAGAAAATTAACTATTGAGAATTACTCATTTGAATTAATTGAATTTATTAATTAATGAGATAAAAAAAGGAAAAAAATTATAATTTGTATATCATTAAAAAAAAAAATAACCCTTTTATTCATTATTATATTAGTAATTCACCATTTTTTCAATCAGTAATCAAACACAAATAATTATTCGAATGAAAAAATGTATTTGAATAAAATAAAAATATTCGAATAGAAAATATTTAAAAAAATAAAAGCATGCAATGTTTTTTCTCTGTGAAAATACCGGAATTCAAATTGCATACCTTATCGCTAGCGTATCAGACACTCTTGGATTTCCTTTCGACATTCCGTGCAACTTATCTATTCTACAAGTGAGAATGTCCCTGTCTGGTGAAGAAATTTTTAATTTTATATATTACAGAGGGTCACAGGCCCTAACTAGTGTTGGGTAAATTTCATTCAGAAAAAGTAATAATCCATAAATTAAACTCATATTTTATCCATGAATAATGAATAAGCCATTTATTCTTTATTCTATTATACAATGAATAAATTTATTAATCATTTTTTTCAATCCGTAATCAAATATAAATAGTAATTAAAAAGTAAAGTAAAAACAAACAATATATATATTGCTTTTGGGTAGTTTCGGAAAACAAATGAATTATTTGTTTAAAAATAATATATGACGAATGAAATTGGTATTGATAATAATGAAATAATTTGTAAAAGAAATTCACTCAAATAGTCAAGATATGAGAGGATTTGAAATCGAATGGAAAATCGCCCAGTGTGGACATAGCTTAACTTTAATGATCTGATATTGTAAATAAACAACGTGTTTCCAACTGAAAAATATTTTCTATATAGCTTTTCTTCACATTGCCTAAATTTCTTATTTATTTGCACAATTTTCTTACTTTTGTTCTGAGAAACCTTCCATATTTCAATTTATTATTTTCTTAAGGAAACTTACGGTTAAATACATTGTTTTGTTTGTTAAATAAACTTTTATAAATCAGTTAGTTTTTTTTTTTTAATACAGACCTTTTATACTAATATCATAAGTTCTATGATATCCCAATAGTTTCAGACAGTATTGGGGATAGCACAGACACTTGAGAGACACCGCAGGCGAATGCGTCGTCTTCGGATACCGCCTCACCGACTCGTGCCCTGAGGTTCTGCACATCGCAGACGTTAAACTAAACTCTGAAAAAGAATCAATCAGTCCATCGAGTAGTCAATTATATAAAGAAAAATAAATAATTATGATCATAAACGAGTAGGTACGTTATAAGTAAATTGTTGATGACTTTAACTCTTATTGTTGTTGACTTTTCTAACAACTCTACAACTACCCCGATTACGACGATCACCTTTGTAATTAGGCGCTACGCTATAAACACGCTACATGATAAACTAAACGCGTTACGCACTCCAATTCCCAAGGCCGTCTAGTTCTTATCATGACACGTATATTTATTTAATAAGATGTATATCTATATCTCAATCACTCATTGAAGCGATTACAGAGCATTATAAATCGCGGCCAGGTCAAGGTTCGTGTATCCAATGACAACAATATTTTGTATCTCCTTGTAGACTGATAGAGATGGCTTTTAATGATATCATATAACGAATATAAAAATAAACTTATTTATATTGACTCTTTTTTTGCGGTTTTGTATCAGAGATTAAAAATTAAAATGATGTACTGAAACAATGCAGTATACAAATATCATACAAGGGTTGTAAATAAAGTCGGCTCCTTTTTTAGATTATTATTTTCAATAATCAACCTTCAAAATTCTCTCAAAATTTAGAGGTTTTTTGTTTCAAGATAGGTAGAATCCAATAATTGAATAAAAATAATCCGTTCGTCCGCTGTCCGTGGCTTTTCTCCGAGACTAGCAGGCCGATTTTTTTCCTTTTTTGACACCGAAGTCACAAGTTATGATGATCCTCGGAACTCGACATTACCATTCGCCATTTGATAACAAAATGGAGGCCGAGATTACATACGCCTATATCTCAGCCATTTTTGAAAATATTGAGACAATATTAATTGTTTTGGAATCATTATATCAAAGCCTTAAAAAAAAAAAAATAAAAAAAAATCTCGCAACATCTATCTTTTTAGAAAAAATAAAAAATCATGCAATAATTTTCAGGGTTTTTTTTTTTTTTCAAGTTGTGGATGTTTTGAGTTTAATCGTTAAGGACCAGTCCGTCCCGACCTCCATCCATTACCGAGGTGTTACCTTGGAATGGTACGTCACTTCCTCAAGGCATGTAAGGGAAAGATTGAACTTGACACGGTAGAAATCACACCGCCTCTACCATCTGCTTACATCACCTCATCTTACCCTTCGGTTGAAAATGAAAATATATATGGCAGTCATTCGATCTATGCTCCCTTGCTACCTCTTCAAGAGTACACCTCGGAAACTACAAAGTTATTCAGAACTCCGTATTACGGTGGATCGTCCGAGGTACCACACAGCTCAAAGAGCACGGAACGGAAGTATACATGAAGAGCTCCAGCTCCCCTCGGTGCTCGAGTTTATGAGACGACGCCATATCAAATTCTTTGATGGGCTGAAGGCATGCTGAAGGATCTATTCCGTGGCATCGCCCCGTCTCCCAGGCCTGGAAGGTGTCAAGGTGCGAAGAATGTCAGTAGGAAAACAGGACAATCTACCCCGTGACGCCACCGCTGTACAGAGCAGACGCCAAAATGAATCTTATTATACTCTCGGGAAAAGAAGGGTCTTACCTCGACTGCGGAATTTTTGTTACTGTTATTCACTACGTTATTGTGGGGCTAAGTTTCAGATTAATATAGCTGGAACATTATTTTAAAAATAATTATGTCTTCATTAGTTTTAACAGTTTCATAAAACTCCAACAGATGGCAGGATAGGTCTATATATAGGTTATATAGGTCTATAACTACGATTAAGAGGAAATTCAACAAGGTCTTGCAAAAATAATAGATGATAGGCCTTGATTTCCGGCAGCGCTCTGGAAAGATAATCTTTAATCATTTTTAGCTCCCACACTCTGCCTTTTCAGTTCCCCCACACATCGTAAAATTTTAAAAATCCCAGCTTGTTATTATATGTTTTAAATCCACACATGCAAGTAAATAGTACGTTTTTTTTTTTTAAGACAATATTTTTTCTTGTTTCCTGCCTAAGTAATTGTTGCAACTTGATTTGGCTGTTATAACTACAGTTAATAAAACATGAGTTTTCCTCTTGACTGTCCAGAGCAGTACTGGTTATCTCGGAGGTACTCCACGTCCTTCTCTTGTGCTTTAAATGATTAATGTAAATTAAAAAACCTTTCAATTTTTAAAAATTTTCTCGTCACTCAATTTTTTTCGTCCTATTTTTTCGCATCTCATTCCCTCTCAACTCTAATCCTATTCCTTTGGGCCAATGCCCTTTTGATCGATTTTTTAATCAGCGCCCGGATAATCAGGATATGATTTTTTGTGCGGCTCTGCGGATAATAGCATAATTCAAAAGCAGGTAATTTACAATATAATCCTAGTAAAATAAAATATTTATAAGAAATCATACTTAAATAATCAATTAAGGAAGAAGTTGGTCGGGTGAGGAGCGGTCAAAGACAAAGACACAAACAAGTATGACTTATTAATTTTGTGCCAACGCTTCAGCCTAAGTTTTAGCCCTGATGATGGTTTAGGCCCAACGATGGCAAAAAATAAATAAGTCATACTTATTTGTGTCTTTGTCTTTGAGCGCACCCCCCGACCAACTTCTTCTTTAATTTATATCTACGGTCAACCAAACTTGCTCCAATTTAAATAATCAATGTTTTTAAAAACCTAAAGACATGATAAAATAACAATTTGTATTTACATTCGCCTGTCAAAAACACTCAGGGTCCCTTACGATCTTGAATTAAATGCATCTTGATGGGAGTTCAGTAGTTTGGACAATTGTTAACAGAATAATTTTCAAAAATACGTTTTTGGATTTAGGAGGCATTAAACGAGAAAATGATGTGTAGAACAAAACAAAATATTTAATAATGAAATAATAAACATTTATTTTAATCTCTTACCTAAAGTGGCAGTTTAAATTTTGTTAGCCTATAAATTGGAACTGCAATTAGTTGAGTCGGAGGTCAACTATTTTGTGTCATTCCTTTGAAGTCAAAACTCACACAAATATGATTCCCGGAACTGGGCCATCAGAATTGATTAAAGCACTTAGAGGAAATCATTTTAATTATATTTGGAGAGCTATTAAAGTAATTATAGTTAATTGAACAATAAATTACCAGCGGGCATATCTCAAGTTAGCGCTAAAATACTTTACTTATTCATTTTTTAATTATGCCTATCTATCTATGCCCGTCACATGCATAGATGACTACAGACAGACAGGAGATCAAAATTGTTTCTTGATGTCTAAAAATGAAATTTTTTGAATCTGCGAACATAACTTTTTTTCATTTGTATAATACAAGGATAGAAAGCTGCCCTACCGTATGTAGCGAGGAAGTAATGTATCTATATAACTAAAAATAACTAATAACAGAAATATAATCTTCTGATTGGTTAAAATATATTCTTATATGACGAAGTAAAAAATAAAATGAAATTAAAAAAAAATCAATTCATGTAATTAGCAAGACAAAAGAAATACATAATTAAATGAAATTTGATAAATAAAATATACTTATATTTACAGTTCAATCATAAATAATAAGACCAAATCCGTACAGCTTAATACCATTTAATAATATTCCCGTGTTTAGCGGGCGTCTGACTGTCGGCAAGAAATGAAATAGGAGGGTTTAAAACGTCTTTAAGGAAAGGAGTATGCCGGATTTTATGAGACAGAGAGACTTCCAGAAAGTGGTGGAACGGGCAATGGAGGATTGTTGAAATGATGCAGATCCATGTAAAGGGGTATAAAGGTCATAGAGACGATCATAGGATGAGGACTTAAACTGGAGGAGATTGCAGACATAGTAGACATAAAGTATATAGACATAAACAACCTATAACCTCCTATATATCATCGTATATAGCCTCGAAATTTCAACTTTTTTTCTAGTTTTCCATCCATATTTTCTTCCCAGTTATTCATACATATACAATTTGCCGCTAAAATTTTGTGAGAAAATGAATAATTGAATTTCTTTTTCAAGGATCATTGGCAAGGGCATTCATTTCCTTCAAAGTAAACCTTCAAAAATTTATATTATTCTTTATTTCATTTATGCTACTTTTTTGTAGTATGTTACAACTAAAAACTTTAATAAAATATAATATTAAATAATACGGTTGAAAGGTAGGCCTTGCAAAACCTGGAAGCAGAAATGATTTATTAAACCTCTACCGTCTCATCACCCGCTCCCTACCTTCTTCATTTATTTTAAAATTATTTTAAGCATCATAACAATGTTTTAAGCCGTAATAGATGAAAAGAATATTGAATATAAAACTAATAAACAAGTAACTTTTTTGAAATTTTACTTTAACCCTACCGTTATTCCAGAAAAGAACGTTTTCTCACATAAAAGAAATTTTTTTTCCTATAACTTCTATGAAATATCTGATGTAGACACCGCATGACTTTCTTGTACGCCTATTAAACTAAACTATAAATCGGTGGCTCAAAATGTGATCCTGAATTTGCTTGCTAGTTTCGAAAGATAACAGTATCTCAAAAACGACACTCGGCGCTCTACTTCTATTGGCGTATATCTATCGACATCTACACACACACACTCTAATAACACGAACTTAGTCGCTCTAACGATATCCAGGCTGGAGAACTGGAGCGCTGTTGCAGACTATGCAGCGCGTATCGGCAGGCAGCTCAGAACACAGGAGCGAAAGAGGAGAGGCCAGGTAATGGCTTAATAAGAGGTCGAATGGAGAAGTAGGCTCATGGCCATCCTGCCCCTCGCGAAGTAATGCTTGACAGCAGTTCCGCGGGGTGGAAATGATGAATTGGGAGGCGGTTTTTTAGTTAGTAGGAATCTCACACTGTTGTGGACGTTTAGTCACACATCGTCTTATGAAAGCTTTTTTCCTACCCTATTAAAAAAAAACAAAAAAAAAACACACTTCCCCCTATAAAA
The DNA here is from genome assembly GCA_948150685.1 of Rhaphigaster nebulosa. NCBI lineage: Eukaryota > Metazoa > Arthropoda > Insecta > Hemiptera > Pentatomidae > Rhaphigaster > Rhaphigaster nebulosa. Next base: position 130,621,701 of record OX411310.1, on the reverse strand, counting down.
AATTGTAAAATCGGTTAGTACGGGTCTTGAAACGTGCCTATTCATGAAAATCTCAATTTGTGATTTTAGCACGATAGTATTTCTCCCTCCTGAGGTAAAAAAAAAAATAGTTTAATAAAAAATAATATTGTTTGAATTGAAACAAAAGTCTAATTTACTAAATTTGAGATTTTCTACAGGATATTTGAATATAATTTTTGACGAAAATTGATTATGCCCTTCAAATAAATTACTAGTTCTGGTTTGTCAATTTTAACCAAAATCTAGTTTATTATTTATACTAATCTATTAGTCTTTTATACTAAACTTGAGAAATTTTGGATTATATTTTAATATAATTTTTGATGAAAATCTCTTATGGCCTTCAAGTAAAGTATCACTTCCGGTAATCATATAGTGATCAAAAAGGGAGGTTCACTAGTCATACAACAACACCAAATACAAAATTTTAGCTTTTTACCGTTTTTGAGTTATGCGAGATACGAACATTCATACAGACGTCATGATGAAACTAGTCAAAATGGATTCAGAAATGGTCAAAATGAATATTTCCGTTGAAATCTGAAAACCGTAAATTATCGCGATTACAATCCTTCTTTTACTGCATACGAGAAAGTAAAAATTATATTTAAACCCAGTAATAATAAAAAAAAGTTATTAAATTTTTGTAATTAAATAAATTAGGTGGTCCAATAATTAATAAAAGGAGGAGCAATTATGACTGTTCAATAATGACAATATTTATATTATATAAATATAATATTTATTGTATATTTATACAACATTGAAGCTGGTACCAGACAAATTATATCGGATTCTCATCTGTGCGAATGTATGTCGCGTCAACGTCACAAGGGAAGGAATCTTTTTTAAGTAATGGCTATTGTAATGTGTTATTACAAGTATTAAGAAATTGTTAATTTCTGAACGTTAGAATAGGTTAATAAATAGATATTAATATTTTAAAACCGTACGTACTTTTATTTTATATCATTTAACTCACTGACACCACTAAAAGCAACTGAATAAACATAATTGGAAAATCATAATTGCTCCTTCTTTTAAAAATTATTAAGGTATGGGAAAGAAAGATCCTCCGAATGAGACATGGGCATGCTGACCGACATTGTGGTGTTCACGAAGATAGCAAGAGTACAATGACTTGGTCATGTGGAAAGAATTCCAGTGGATCGCCAAGTAAGTGGCCTGCTATATCAATTGCCAGAAGGAAGGCGAACGCAAGAAGACCACATCGGAGATGGTTTGATGGCGTGGGCAGACCTGCGCCGAGTAGGAGTGAGGAGATTGAGAAAACATGCGCCTAACAGGAAGGAGTGTAACAAAGCCCTATAGTGCCAATGTGCATATCCAGGACAATAAGAAGATGCGAGTATTTTTTATTATAATTGTCGATCAAATGAGTTAAAATGATAAACCAACATTACCTGTTCTAAAAAATTTAGTAGCAATATATGTTTTAACGAAGAATTACGTTCCTCCATCTAAGCTGTGAGGACAGAAACAATCAAGACACTTCTAGTGTCATTTTTAAACGCTCGAAGCTCCGTTTCTATGAAAGATAAAACAAAAGAATTGATATCATTTAACGGAGAAAGTGTGTCGTTATAGATAGCAAAAGAATTTTTGAACTTCAAACCATATTCATATCCTTATCGATATAAACGCCTTCTATTTTTAGAATATTTTATGTTTTTTCCATATGGTTAGTTATGATATGATAGTTATGAAACTGTAAATTAATGTTAATTTAAGACCAGGGATTTTAAGCATTGAAAAACCTTATATGCACCAAGCCATACAGCAAAATAATGTAAAGGTTTGCAATGAATATTTTTTTATTTATTGTTATTACAAGAAAGAACGAACGAAACAAATAATTGTATGAAACCTAATTATTTTCGAAATGTTTTTTTTTTCCTTTTTTTTTTAAAAGAAGAAAAATAGGTTATGTTAAAAATAAAGAGTTCCTGCCACTTAGAAAAAAAAGTGCTGTACTATTAGCCCTGTCAAATAAGGTGAAAAAAAAGACTAAACCTCAGAATGGAAGATATTGAGCTGAAAATTTGCATGAACCTTTGTAATGACTTTCTGAAAAGCCATATAAAATCTCGTGTCTGCGTCTCAAGTTATTAAAAGGTCAAAGGTAAAAAAAGTGACAACAATTTTTTTTTTTATATCTCCTTTTTCATATCTCCATTATGCGCCCCACGTCGTTGGATGTTATCATAAAACTTGTAGAAAATTAAAGTCTCAGCAAGTTTGGTCTAATTCATTTTTTTCATGATCAACCGTTCTCTAGATATAGCGCGGAGGGGAGGGAGGAGACAGTGCCAAAATACGGTACTCATTTTAGGGGAAAGTTTGAATGTTAATTAAAAAAATATTGGACATTGTAAGTAAAATAAGCCTCGTATGTCCTTCCAAAACCCCTACCTTCAAGAACGGTGACATTTAAAAAAACTCTAAAAATTTCGCTCATTTTTCATTCCGTGCACAATATCACCACACAAAAAACATTCATTACGAATATCTTTTTTAAAGATCATTAAAATAGCTAAAATTTGAGCTCTAACAGAGGGCTTTACGTTTACGTTTACTAGTTACCGAGAAATAAAATTTCGAAAAACAATTTTTTTTTTTAGTGAATTTAGTTTGGCAAAAATCAGGGAAACTATTTTTCCTCCGAAGATAAATATTGTAGCCTACTTCATGGTGCATTTAGACATATACGTCTAATATTTCCCGATATAAATAAATACCTGATAAAATTAAATCTCTACATAAAAAAAAAATACCTGAAGAAGAGAAATCCCCATTTTGTGACTTTATTTTAGAAATATCATGGGAACTGTTGCTAAGAAGATAATTAATATAAACTACTTCATGTAGTTACAACTAGCTCTAATTTGAGTGTAATAGACATCTCTATGTGTTATAGTTTCCGAGGTAAAGTATTTAAAAAACACATTGCACAGGATTTTGACATCGGCTAGATTTCTCGGGAACTATTAAATGTGCAGATGTCTATTACCACTGAAATAAGAACTGGTTAAATGCACAATAAAGCAGTTTATAATGATTATCTTCGTAGAAAAAATAGTTTCCATGATATTTGCCACAATATATTCATAAATTAGTGATTTCTCGTTTTTTGGAAAAAAAAAAAAGTTTTTTTTTTTAAATTCTATATCTAGGGAACTAGTAAATGTAAAGAAAGTAAAGAGTAAACTATTAGGACTCAAATTTTAGAAAATTTAATTTTCTTTAAAAAAGGTATGCATAATGTTTTCCGCGTTGTCGGTATTCTTCAAAATATTGAGCAAGGAATGAAAAATGATCCATTTTATAGGTATTTTCTTGAATAAAATGTCATCATTTTTGATGTTTGGCCCATACCCGATATTGAACTATTTTCAGGAACCTTGAATTTTTATTAGAAAAAAATATTCTGTATACCCAATAAAATTTCTATATCGAACAAAAAATTCCCATTTAAAAAATATAAAACATGATTGTCATCAAAAAGAGGTATTAGTTTACATAAGAAAGGGTATCAATTAAATAATAAAAAAAATGTTCCCCTGATTTACTAAGCAATAGAAATTCAGAGAAGATCTGCTTTTAGAAGAGGCACAGAGGTACTCAAATTCTCTGTATCTCTTTTCTAACATAGAGTGATATTTTTATTTTAAATTCAGTTTTCCTTAGCCTTTCTTGTTTTTAATATCCTAAACATGACTTCAGTGATGAATTATACACAAAAAGACATTAGAAGCTATTTTGCGCGAAAACAAAAATAAATTAATGTTTTTGCAAGTTTGCATATTTTTAATACAAATCCTTATTAAATTATTAATGTACATTTGTAAAAAATCAGATATCACAGATTTGTACAATTTTTCAAATAAGTATTATTGATCTTTTAGTTTAGTTTTTCTTAAATCCTAAAAAAATTGCCTTTGTTACGTCATAAATCCCTAAAGATTAGCTGTAATAGTTTTTAGCCTGAAGAGTGACGAATTGCTATTTTTCTATGTATCGAAATTTCCATATATCGATTTTATTTCTAACGTTAAGGAACCTTCTAATGTTCGATATACATAGAGGTTTGAGGGGTATTGTATATATTCCTTTAAATATTCATATATAAAGGAAGTTAAGTACTGAACGGCTTTGTAGTGACCTAATGGTGTTTGTTGGATGAAATCGATTAGGCGTGCTGTCACTGGCAGAGGGGCCCCCTGCACCCCTCTGCCCTTCGTCTTCTCTGTTTCTGCCTTGTCTAAGGGCAATTATTTCTCTCCTTAATCTTTTACCTGTCATAAAGAAAACTAAACTCTGTTATCAGGGTTTAATATCTCTAAGGTTTAATTAATGTAGTTAAAATCTCTCTGACACAAAACGCAATAAAATTGTGAAAAATAATTATATTATTAATTATAATTATCATTTAGGATCTTCGTTTGGTAGCAAATTAAGTAAATAAAAATATCGACCCTTTCTGTTGTCCAGGTATGTTTTTTGGGTTCATGGTCGCCCAAAAAGCTATAATGTTCACAGCTTTCGGGGGCCGGCAATCAGGAAGGCTCGCTCGTTCCTTAGCGGATTCGGATATGAATAAACTTATATATATATATATATATATATATATATATATATATATATATATATATATATATATATATATAATCTTCTAGTCGATTTATTAGTTTTCGGTGCCATTTATTTTATTAGTTATTAGAAAGAAAAAGGCCATACGGTCACCATGTTTTTTATTTTACATTACAACAACGTTTCGGCCATCTTGGGCCATTCTCTAGTCTGAAAAAAATATTATTGTTTAGTCGATATTTATTAACATTATAATTATTTTTTCTGATATTATTATTGAAAAACATTTATTTCAATTAAAAATACTTATCATGTAAAACTTACTTCCTTTAATTGTTTATATGTAAAAACAAAACGTCATCAATGTATCAATTCCCAGTGACCGTATGGCCTTTTCCTTTCTAATAATTAATAATTCTAATAATGATAGAGAAAACCAAATCATAATCGGCAGCCTACTTTTCGAGTTTTGCTAACGAAAGAATACGCAGACTGAATTTTTATTGAGACTGAATATTTTTATATTTATAGATATTATATATATATATATATATATATATATATATATATATATATATATATATATATATATATATAATATCTATAAATATAAAAATATATATGTATATATATATATATATATATATATATATATATATATATATAATATCTATAAATATAAAAATATTAAGTCTCAATAAAAATTCAGTCTGCGTATTCTTTCGTTAGCAAAACTCGAAAAGTAGGCTGCCGATTATGATTTGATTTTCTCTATCATTTAGAGAATTTCTTCTGGAAGGTTTGTGTGCATTACATTTTTTGAAATATTCCCCTTGAGGAGAGAAATAGGGGAAAACTATTTTTAAAAAATGGTAATTTTGTAATTGTTGTCATGACAACTGCGGAGCGGAGTAGCTCAGTGGTAAGGGACTGTGTTACCATGCTCCCGGTCTTGTGTTCGAGACCGCCTGTGGCAGATAATTATTTATCCAGTGAGGTCGAGGGAGTCTCCTGGGGCTCACCTAACCTCTATAAACGGAGTACTGCCAATCTCCGCCATCTCCTTGCACAACCGTTGGCTTAGAAACAGTACGGTCATTACTAAGTACTGAACCCAAGACCCTTCATGTCTTGTTGTGGTACAACTTGTTGCTACAGGCTTTATTTTTTCATGACAATTTCATGTATATTAAAGTATATTCACTATGAAAACATTTTAAAAAGAGTGAAGAAGTTATTGTGTGAAAGTTAACAAAATTTGTTAATAAAATCGGATTAGAGATTGATAAACTATTTCCACTTCTATAAATTTGTTTTATTCAAAACTAGTTTCGAATGTTATACATTCATTCTCAGTTCTAAAAACACACAAAAAATTCAAAAAAATATTCAAAATATTTTTTGTGTGTTTTTAGAAATGAGGATGAATGTATAACATTCGAAACTAGTTTTCAATAAAACAAATTTATAGAAGTGGCAAATAATTTATCAATCCCTAATTAGATTGATCCTTCTATACCATCATGCGGATGTCAACTAATAAAATCGGAGATTGAGAAAACAAAAGTGTAAAAACTTGAAGCTTTATTGCCTTTTTGACAAATTTATTATCATTTTGATCCTGTTCCTAGAAAACGTCTAAATGAAATGAGACGAATTATAAGCAATGCCTATCATTCTGCATGATGATTGGGAATGATAAGAAGAATAGTTCTGTATACTGTTACTCATATTATCTTTTAAAAGTTAAACACAAAAATAAAAATGAAACTTGAAATTTGGGGGGAATTTTACTCGCAATTCTAATTACGCTAGAAAATTACTGATCGATATTATCAATTAATAATTTATTGATGATATCAACTGATACAACTCTATACTTTGTATGTAAGTATGTGTTTGGATGTCTTGGAGTGATGTGCTGTCTCTGTTTGATGCATCTTTCTGGACGATTGATGTGAGATGTGCTGTATTTGATCATTATAGATGTGATTTTTGGTATATGTCCTGATGATGCCTGAATTGGCGAAACGTTGAATGGTTAGTTGTTTGCCGGTATTTTGCAGATTTGAGGCTTTGTGTTTTGGAATCTTCCAATTGTTTTTCTAGCAATTAATTTGTGTCTCTTTTTGAGTTTTTGCTCTTTTATATTTGTATATACAGAATAATTTTAAAAAAAAATAATAATAAAAATAAATAAAATAATGTATATACATCAAAATAAAAAACGAATAAATAGAAAAATTAAATAATACATTATAATTAATAAACCAAGATAAAGAAAATTGAAGTTAAGTAAAAATAAAATAACTCATCTTGAATTCATGTTCATTTATAATATTTAAATTCTGTCCTCGGGAACTCCGTGCCAAGCTTTATTCTCCGCATGTAGATGGATAAGCAGAACTCCAGGAGATCCCAACACTTCTTTCACAGCCGCTTGTACTGAATTTTACATGTATTTAGATACATAAAATGAGATATTTACTAACCATCATAAAAGTGCTGAGTTCCTCAATCAATGGCTTCAAATGGATACTAAAACTTGTTTTTAAAGTAGTCATTCGGTCATCAAAGGAAGAGTCCATCAAAAGACCGTATCGTCTGTTCACTTCTAGACGTTTTTATTTAATATATTAAACATGAAATTATAATTTGTCAAGACATTCAATTAATAGAATAAACAATGGAGTCAAGGAACAAAATAAAACCGAACAGTAGACTTTAAATTAAAATCATTCGGTGTTTTGCTTTAATTTCATTCCTTCCCCTCCCCCCTCCAAACCTCATAACCGCATTGGCGGCAAAGCTGCAATAACGGGTGAGTTTTGCCTCGCGTTGATTTGATCTAATGCTTCAGGAACAAATAGCGATGAGGCTATATTTTTCCGTTATTGCCATTGTGGTATTCCACCACCCAGTGAAGGATTGCCATAAATATCAGGTGGACAATGGTATGATGGAATAGGTGAAATTCCACTTCTGTGGAAATGCAAATCTGCAGTAAGGGTTACGTTTATTCCATATAGTTTGTTTGATTTAAGTTTAATTCTATTCTGTCGATATACAGAAATTCATAAGAATAAATTATTGAGTCTGCTTATAGAAAAATTATTATATAAAATAAAATATCTTCAGTTTTTTTTTTATTCCATTCAGGTTTTTTTCATGACATTAAAATCCAGGAAAATGAATGGCATTTGGAAAAAAAAAATCGCCTAGAATTATATTCATATAGATTTAAGCACATGACTGAGTTGAGGAAAAGCAAAATGATTTATCGCTGATACAATATAAATGTTGCAGATGTATACCTTTTAGCGCCGAACAATCCTCTTGTCATCCGATATTCCTGGGAGAATATCTTAGCATGCAGATATTTTGTAAAAAAATTTTCCTTTTACGGCATCTGAACGTCTAGAAATTTCTAAATATGAATTCACTTATGATATGAGTCTAAAAATATAAAGTTCAACAGAACTGATTTTAGTTACTGAAAATACCGAGAGATAGAGCTATTTTTCTTTCCAAGATTATGATTATTGTTTGATTTCGGGGAATTAAATATTACCCATAGATCCATAAATGTTAAATTTGGGTAGGTATTTAGTGTGCCCAATACGTGTCGTAGCCATGACAACTTCATACCCATGGAAGCAAGTTGATTAAAATAACTTTTTCAAAAGTATGAAATTATTGGGTGGAAACGAAATTTTATGAGTAAAATTGGAAGATTATAGGAGAAAAATATTGTGAAAAAGTGAAACTTTACTGCCGTTTATAAAAATTGTTTGTCGTAAAATAAAAATATAAAAATTTGTTATAGCAATCGCAAGGCCAAAGATACTAATACGTTGGAATAGATCTTCGTAAATAATGTTTCTTCCATGTGTATGCCATGTGCCTGCATAGTGCCCAACTATTATGACATGTATACAACTATTATGTATGAGAGATTTATTTTTGAACTTCAAAATAAACTTTAAATTATACTTAAGATTGGATTTACGCACATGGCTGAACTGTGGAAAAGGAAAATTACTTATTGCTGATATAATATAATTGTACACTAGCCCCATATTTTCTCCAACTTTGGGTAAAACCGGATATAATATTTTCCTCCAGCTTTGTGTCAAATTGATCGAGCCTTTTTTGAAATATAGGTGTGTCAAGAAAAATAGCTTTCCGAATATGCGAAATTAGTGGGTGGAATTTGAAAAAATTGATATCGGACCATCTAGGTACCAGCATGCACGATCATTGAAAATTTCATCAAAACATATTAAGGGTAGTCTATATTATGCCAGTCACATGAACTTGACAGCTTAGGAATCGAGGAAGCAATAAATAAGAGAAAGTCTATTTCCAAAATCAAATTGTGCATACAGACGCAGCTGCGTCTGTTTGAATATTTTATTAAGAGTCTTGTTTTATATACTAAAAAAAATTTTTTGTTGGACTTTTTTGGATCTTATTCGGGATATTATTATTGGCTTAAATAAAAAAATAATGCCTGGTATATCTGTTGATTACAAAGGAAAATCGTACCAAGAAAAAAAAAATATGCGACTATAATAATTATAATGTCGACAATTTGTTTCTTGAAAATCAAACATTATTTCATTATTGGGTTTGGAGGTTCGTTGCATATATAAAAATTGAAGTATTTCCGGTTTAATTAGTAAAATATTTTAGGTAACTAATCCATTTATCAATAATGAATACAAAATGATTTTTGCAATATCTTGAAAACATAGTTTTTCAAACACTTTGCGCCACGTAAGTACTGTCCGCAGGACCTTGTATGTCTACCAGGTCTGTATATTTAAACTAAACTAGATGATGGCTGCGGCATTAGATAGCTTGAGCATCCCATATTCAGTTTCTTATTTAGTTTTAAAGCTTTAACGATCTAAGATTTGTGTAATAAATAAAAAAAAAAACTGAATCAAGTAGTCGACTTAATTATAGAATAATGAGGATGTGGCGTAACCAGTCTCGTCATAACTATATAAGTAGTAGCCATTGCAGTCTCTACAATATATAACCCTATATCATTATGCATCCCTATAATATTATGTTATATATTATTTAATATCCCTAGCTATTGCGTCCAAAATAATGATTAATTAATATCAAGCTAAAATTTTATCCAGAGCATCGGAATACAAAGTCCTAAAATAATGGAATATACCTAAAACATCTCACACATTACTACAAAATTTAAAATACCCAAATTTAAATTTAAAAAATACCTAACAAAATTTTTAAACTACAATATTAAAAGTTTAATATGATTAATTAGCATAAACTGTTTTATTCTTTTGTAAATCTTTTATAAATTAAAATTCTGCAGACCGATAAAAATATTTCGAAGCGGACCCGACAAGTTGTATTCATTAAATTTTGTTCCATGATATTAATGATTGAATAATTTATTACTATACAATTTTTGGCATTCACAAACAAAAGTGAATCTCCTTTTATGGTAGTAGTGGATATTCCATTTGTGTAAATGAGCACGTGATCCTCTTAACTTTATAAAAGATAAATATAATTATGTTATAATTCTAAAACAAAATAGAAAATATTTATCACAATAAGATTGAGTATGGCAATAGAAACGGAGCGCCTTCATTATGAAAGACGCAACCCGTACAGCTTGAGCAGTGCTCCCTCTACATCAGGCTGAGTCATCACTATATCGAGTGGAGGCTAGATTTCGCAGTGGAGGGGGTATGGTCTACTATGAGCGCAATGTGTGCACACAAAATGTGACAATCAGCTCTCGACGCTCGGAATAAGTATTTTTTACAACAGCTAATTTAGCGTACAAAAGTTAATTTAATTTCCAATTAATGTAGCTATAAGATTTTTTATTATCACTGCATCGATAAACATATTAAAAGAAATAAATTACTCTTAATTTCACAAAGAAAAATTACGATAAACAACGTCATCTAGTTGTTTGGAATCTGCCTGCTTTACAATGACGTTGCAGGGAGTAGTAAAATATAAAATAACAAGACTGAAATGATCTATACTTATGACGGATATTTTAAGTCTTATTTTTGAGTTAGTTTCTATGAAGAAATATTCTTGATCCGAACATGCTCATTAAATATAATTTCTTTATTAAGAATGATTAAAATAATTTTCTGTTGTACAGTCAGTATCGAGAAAGCATTGGCCACAGCTGCGTGTAATCAGTTATCAAGCGAAGGAAGCCGGAAAGTGAGATAATCGTTTGTGGAGGACTTCCGGTCGTCGCTGACACTGTGTTCTATCTCAATTTGCCCCCCTTTTTTACTTCTGCTATTAATGTCCGAACCAAACAGCGTGACCAGATTCATAAAAATATTTCGTGATGAAAAACGGTCACGCAACTTTCCTTTCACCTTGTCGGATTTCAGTCTCAGTACGTTAGAATATGTTGGTACTCAGAATGTTATTTCCAAAGAGCTTATAAATTCCATCGCACATTGTCTGAATATATTTAAAATACATTTTTGTCACTTATTTATTAATTATTTTATTTATTAATTATTTTATATTTATATTAATTATTTTAACGTATGTGACAAAGATGGAAATGAAAAGTTACTCCCCAAATTATTTTTTTTAATAATGAAACCGTCTAGGATTGACGAAGTAAAATTATATAGACGTCAGGACGTGGGGAGAGAATCATGTAATTTAAAGAAAGCATCTATCCTGATGACAAAGAAGGACTTCGAAACGTCGTAACCTTGTTATAATTTTTTTTTTTTTTAAATATAAAGTTATAAATCAAAGATAAAGTGTCATTCACAAATTAATTTATTAACTTTCCTATTAATTAGAAATTATTTAATATATTAATAATTTGCTTTATGGTTAAAATGCCTTGTACTTTTTAACCATAAATTATTTTTTTTTAATTTAGATTATGTTTTCTATTTTTGTTGTTAGTACTGACATAAAATTATTTTCTTCTTTTAATTATGTAATTATTATTCATTTTACTTTTTTAATCTTTATTCTCAAGGACAGCTTTGTTTTATATAGAATTTTAGAATTAATTATTTTTGTTAATTTACATATTTTTTTTTTGTAAAGTTTTGTTTTATTTCACAAAGAAGCTTTTTATTCTGTATTTCTGTGCTATTGTATTAACTGGAACGTTTATAAAAAATTAAAGCTTAATAAAATGATTTTTCCTGAAAGTATGGTATCTGTAGCCAAACAGAGAGCTGAGAGAAACATTCACAAGTAGAGTGTGACTTTAAAAATTAAAACTGTATTTTGACTTCCTTGTACGAAGTAAAGGAAGTATTGTAATCGCGAAAATTTTCGGTTTTCAGATTTCAATAGAAATATCCATTTTGACCATCCATGAATCTATTTTGACTAGTTTCGTCGTGGCATCTTTACGTACGTACGTTCGTATTTCGCAGAACTCAGAACCGGTTAGCCGTAGAAAGTTGCAATTTTGTATTTAGCATTGATGTATAATCTAATTTTGAACCTTCCTTTTTGGTCACCACTTGATCACCGGAAGTGGTACTTTACTTGAAGGTCATAATTGATTTCCATCAAAAATTATATTAAAATACAATGCAAAACTTCTCAAATTTAGTATTTATAACTTATATATTGATTTAAATAACGTACTAGATTTTGGTTTAAATTGGAAAACCGGAAGTGGTATTTTACTTGAAGGTTATATTAGATTTTCATCAAAAATTATATTAAAATATAATGTAAAACATCTCAAATTTGATAAATAGGTCTTTTATATCGATATGAATGTATTTACTATATTTTGGTTCAAATTGGTGAGCCGAAAAGGGTACTTTACTTGAATGTCATAATAAGCTTACATCAAAAATTATATTTAAATTAAATACATAAATCATATATTTCGGTAATAAAGGTTACAAACGCAATTTGGTTTCCAATCGAATTAAACATTTGTATTACTTTTAAGTGTTAAAATTGAGTATAAAATACTGGTTTTCCTCCCCATTTGTGTGTGTGTGTGTGGATAGATGGATGTCGCGACGCCGAGTGTCGTTTTTGAGATACTGCAATTTTGAAATACTGCGGAAACTAGTAACCAAATTCAGGATGACTTTTTGAGCCTCCGATTTATAGTTTAATAGGCGTACAAGGAAGTCATGTGTTGTCCACATCAGATATTTTAAAGGAAATTTTGTCAACTTTATTATGGTATAATTGGAACTTGAATACCTTTAATAGTTATCGTTTTCTATTCAAAACAAAACATAAATTTTCTGCTTTTCTGTACGGAATCGGACCAAGGTCTGTATGATTTTTTTTGGGGGGGTGAGTAAAAAAAAATTACCGTTTCAAGGGTTAAAATGAAGTTTATTTCTTTCTGAAATAAAATTTCGTCTAAGTTTCGAAATACAGTCCATTATGTTCTATGGTTGTTTGCCATCTAGAAGCCAGCGGTTCGATTCCTTACCGGTACCACTCTTTAGGTTTCGAATGGTAAAAGTGTTTTTAGTTTATTTTACATAATACTTGAAGGTTTCTCACATAAAATTTTGGTCAGGAATTTAATAATGGTATTTTCAGTTTTGAATCCTTTCATTATATCGACGTCGTTGTTTGAACAAGCCTTAAGCGCCAAAAATTCGAAATTTAGATTTAATGATTTTGGAACGTAAACACCACCTCTATCGATTCCCGATGACGATATATCGAAAAATAAAATTGGAAATGGTCTAAAAATCGAATATAGATGATATAAGTCGTTCTAAGACGATATAAGACGACTCTCAGTCGTCACTTTGGCCTTAAGTGCTAGAGTCCTATATATATATATATATATATATATATATATATATATATATATATATATATATATATATATATATATAATATGTTGTAATTATAAATGCTTTGCAAAGTTAATAAACTCCTGCTCTATATAATAAACAATAAAATTTAAAAAATATATATTGTTATTAGGAGAAAAATCGTTTCATGTAAAGTTTGCTAAATGGTGCTTACGCCTTTTTCAAAAAACGATGTCGATATCAGCACGATTCGTGGTAGTAGTCATAGCAACAGTATAACATAAAACCACTCTTGTCGACAACTTAATCACTACTCTCCAAAGTTTTCTCTTGTTCTCAACTTAACTTCCGATTGCCTCGTTGTCTCCGGCGGTGGTTAGGGGAAAGTTTCTTGCTGCGAGGGATTTTCGGAAACTGGAAGTACAGATCTCACATTTCCTTGTCTGACGAAAGCAGGACCTTTAGAAAATTACGTTCTCCTTAGTTCTTCATCCAAATTCCTGTTCAAATTTTCCATCGATAATTTCAGTTTTAAACATTAATTGACGTAGTTAAAAAGCTCATATTCACATTTCGACATTTTCATTTTTTTGACAATTGCATTTTAATTGAATTTAATTTTTTTTTTGTATATGTATATATATTTTTTTTCCTGTACTGTTGATCTATATATGTGTGCGTTCAAATATTGATGTTTGATTAGTTTCATAAATTTTCCAACTGTCTAGAGTTTGTATAATGGATTAAGAAAGGGTTGATTGTTAACTGGAAGAGAGAATTATGGAGAGGTGAGAAAGTAGTTGGATGGACAAAAATAAATAAAATATAGAAAAAGAAAAAGAAAGTGGTGTGTAATCGAATAAAGACGAAAAGGCTATGAATTATGTGTATGAATGAAAAAAAGAAATAAATGTAAAATGTGTGTATATATATATATTGTATCCACTATGGATTGATCAGTACGCTGTGTATTATAGCAACCCAATGTATTTGGGCAGTTCTGATTTTCAATAAATAATTTCTCTCTAGCGGCGAAACTATTTTGAATTTGTTCTTGTCCAAAAATGAAAGTGCAAACATAAGAGACAACTCCAATGACGCTCCAATGTGTCTACATATATATATATATATATATATATATATATATATATATATATATATATATATATATATATATATATATATATATATATATATAAGGGGAAACTCTTTTGGAGTCCTCGGAAAACTCTTTTTATTTCATAATAATGGTTCTACCAGGAAAGGATTTGATGTGCTGCCGTCCACAGGCATAACGGATAACGCCACCCTCTCCAACTGCTCTATATCCTATCTTTTATATATTTGTTATTGCGCCGTATCTCTCTTTATACTTTATCAACACCAATGATTGAACCATCATTATAAAGATTACCATCACTAATAACGAAAAATAATTACACAATTCTGTGCGTAATAGAGGTTGCGCAATAGACGAAAAAGCTGACTTTTTTAACTCGAAAAATATATGTTTTGCAAAGCATTATGTGCCATTTTAAAGGTAATTTAATTCCATAAATACAAAAAAAAAATCCTCGAAATCGGGCCATTAATTATTAAGATACCGCGAATTGAACTTTATAGCCATGTTTTTACTTTGCTTCCTCAACTAGGTAAGAAATTATTATTTCTCAAGAGATTTTTTTTTTTCGATACGCCATTTCTCTTTTTCTCCTAAAGCTTTATCAAAACAAAGATTGAACCATAATTTTGAAGATTAGCTTTATCACTAATGACGAATAATAAACAGACAATTCAAAATTGAAGTATTTTTTTCAAACTCTACTTGAACGTTTACAACGTTACGCGACACTTACCCTTACCTAACATTAACATTTGGATGTGTTTACTTTATTCCCACATTCTGTTACGGTTCAAACAATACACTTACTGTGATAAATTAACACAATTAGTTTTCACTCATTTCTGTTTTCAACTCCATTATCTCCCATTACCCAAGTGCATTCCAAGCGGTAAAATGATTGAATAAATATTCATTCATGTGTGCCAATAAAGTGCAAACGAACTTTATCAATGGTTTTTATCACAAGTACCTTATACTTTTATCATAGACCCATAAACCTACGGTCTCGCCTTACCAGATGTCCCATAAACCAGACGACTCGCTTTTAGGCAATGTGTCTTGGTGTCCCCAGAATTTGCCGTAGGGCGCGTAAATGTACAGCGACAAAAAAAAAAAAATTAAAAGATCAATATATAATAATAGTTCATTTTAATTGAACAGCTTTTACAATACCGTCCGTTTCAACATGGATGCCAGGTCACATTTTCCGCTTGGAGCACTCGATACTGCGTATTTAACCAGAGTGTTTAGTGTATAATTTTTATTTTCATAGTTATATATTAATTATACAGTTATATTCATTATATTATAATATTACATTATATATTATATATTATATTATTAATTACATTATAATAATAAACTCTTTATTTATTCTTGGACAATGATAGGTGGGCTTCAGACCCTTAGAGTAGATGATATAGGAACATATGCGTTAACAGATAATTAAAAAAGAAAATAGAAAAGCCAATAAATAAATACAAATGAAAATTATAACAAGTCATAATGCAATAACTTCTAGGATATGAAATTGGAATTAATACTCTAATTGATTACGTCTTAAAACAATAACCACACGAACGTATGTTAATAAGAGATTAAGACATTATAATGTTATGTACGAGTTAATTTAATTATAAGAATTATTATTTAGTTTATTTTAAATTCATAGTGAATTGTTCTAATAGCTTGTCTTACTTATACTTATTATATTACTTATATAACTTATATTACTTATACTTACTTACGAAGTAAAGTAATCACGAAAATTTTCGGTTTTCAGATTTCGACGGAAATATCCATTTTGACCATCCCTGAATCCATTTTGACTAGTTTCGTCGTGGCGTCTGTACGTACTTTCGTACGTTCGTATTTCGCATAACTCAAAAACAGTTAGTCATAGAAAGTTGAAATTTTGTATTTAGGGTTGCTGTAAAATCTAGTTGTGAACCTCTCTTTTTGGTCACTGCTTAATCACCGCAAGTGGTACTTTACTTGAAGGTCATAATTTATTTTCATCAAACATTATATTAAAATACTATGCAAAACTTCTGAAATTTAGTATTTATAATTTATATATTGATTTAAAGAAAATACTAGATTTATATTAAAAATTATATTAAAGTATAATGTAAAACATCTCAAATTTGGTAAATAGGACTTTTAAATTGATATAAATGTATTAAATAGATTTTGGTTAAGATTCGTGAGCGGAAAAGCGTACTTTACTTGAAGGTCATACATAATAAGCTTACATCAAAAATTATATTTAAATTAAAAGAGAAATCATATGTTTCGGTAATAAAGGTTACAAACGCAATTTGGTTTCCAATCCAATTAAACATTTTTATTACTTGTTTTAAGTGTAAAAATTGAGTGTAAAATACTGGTTTTTCTCCCCATTTGTGAGATCAACAAGCCTGCAGCATGAGAATAAGATATTAGTTAAGTGGGTTTTCCGCTTAAAATGTTGAAACTGTCCATTTCTAATGCTTTATCCTGTGATATTGACAGTTTTATTGTTGTCATGGAACATGAAGAAATATCTTGGAAACTAGTTACCTACTGAAGGAAAACGACATATAATAACGGAATGAGACCTCCAGTAACAAGAGTGTGTGTTTTTGTGTGTCAACAGATGGATGTGGGGACGCCGAGTGTCAATCTTCGGAAACTAGTAACCAAATTGAGGATCACTTTTTGAGCCACGGATTTATAATTTGATAGACATACAAGGGAAGTCATGTGTTGTCCACATCAGATATTTTCTAGAACACTTTGGTCTTATGTATAAATTATATCTTATATATTAATTGTTTAAGTGCCTAATTATTGTTATTTAAATCGACCTCTGACAGACGAATTATTCAATTTCCGTTGTGTATTTTTTCTTTTGACGCTGATAACAAAAGGTTTTTGATAAAATACAATTTATTATTATTATTTAGGAATTTTCCTTTTTTCTTAATTATTATTATTATTATACCCGAATTATCGCCCTCTTCACTCTTTACTGGGAATATTCAACCAACCGGACTCAGTGAGTCAAGGGTTAGGCTCGGTTTATGAAATATCTAAAAAATTTCTGATGTTTTTGTGTCCCCAGGCACGGCCCCCTGTCCTTCTTCCAGGATATAATCAGCAAGTTCAAATTTTTCGCAGCTCCTAGTCGTCCCCACTGGGACCAATCTGTTACCTTCGTATTTTCTCTCCAACCACTTTAAGCATTCGTCGTCATTGGGAACTCCTATTTCCATTATTCTAGCCGTATATTCCACTTATCGTAGATCCAGAATATCCGGTTTATTGTTTAGCACTGTTATGATCTGTAATTTTAGGCCCGATCCAAATAAATAGTGGTTGTTTTATAAGTGAGAATAGACAGCGGAGTATAACGGTAGTAAGGCTTTGGTCTTTACGTCTATAAACTTTGGTGAATTACTTTTGCCAAGTTATTATGCCTTTCTAGGTATTCCTTATTATTTTTATAAATATGAAACATAAAAATGTATTTTGTAGGTTTATAGCAATCGAATTTTTAATTTTACATTATCAACACAAAAATATTACTGACTATATATGTATTTTTCTTCTTCCCTTCCTCTCCATTTTCCCCTTCTTTCCCTCTCCCCTTCCTTCACCATCAACATACAGGATATGTAATATTTTCTTTACATTGTACCATGCGAATTATTTGCACGGGCCAACTAGTAGGTACATAGTTAAAACTAATTGGAGATAATTTTCAAATTTATGTACTCAATTGAGCTGTTTTTTACATTAACAAATTAGTTCGAATATAAAAATATCTGATGTGGACAACACATGACTTCCTTGTACGCCTATTAAACTATAAATCGGTGGTTCAAAAAGTGATCCTGAATTTGGTTACTAGTTTCCGAAGATCGCAGTATCTCAAAAACAACACGGCGTCGCGACATCCATCTATCCATCACACTAATGGGGAGGAAAACCAGTATTTTACACTAAATTTTAACACTTAAAACAAGTAATAAAAATGTTTAATTGGATTGGAAACCAAATTGCGTTTGTAATCTTTATTACCGAAACATATAATTTATGTATTTTGATTTAAATATAATTTTTGATGTGAGCTTATTATGACCTTCAAGTAAAGTACCGTTTTCGGCTCACCAATTTTAACCAAAATATAGTAAATACATTCACATCAATATAAAAGTCCCATTTACTAAATTTGAGATGTTTTACATTATATTTTAATATAATTTTTGATGAAAGTCTAATATGACCTTCAAGTAAGGTACCGCTTCCGGTTTTCCAATTTAGATCAAAATTTATTATGTTATTTAAATCAATATATAAGTTATAAATACCAAATTTGAGAAGTTTTGCAAAGTATTTTAATATATTTTTTGATGGAAATCAATTATGGCCTTCAAGTAAAGTACCACTTCCTGTGATCAAGCAGTGACCAAAAAGGGAAGTTCACAACTAGATTTTACAACAATCCTAAATACAAAATTTCAACTTTTACGGCTAACCGTTTTTGAGTTATGCGAAATACGAACGAACTTACGTACGTACGTACAGACGCCACGAAGAAACTAGTCAAAATGGATTCAGGGATGGTCAAAATGGATATTTCCGTTGAAATCTGAAAACCGAAAATTTTCGCGATTACAAGACTTCCTTTACTTCGTGCAAGGAAGTAAATATATACATATTTTTTTAAATGAAAAAATAATCTTTCTACGGGGACATTCAATCCCCTAAGAAAAATATTAATGTAAATTTTAGGCAGCATTTGTATGGTTTCTCTGTGCTAATTTCAAATTTCATTTAAATTTTGCCGCTCTCCAAAAATGGCCGTCCCAGACAAGTGTCTTGTCTACCTTTGCGTAAATTCGATGTATATATATATATCGATGATCTTATCGAAGATTTAGGAAGCAGTGAGCATCCTGCAGGACACAGATCGACCGTCAATAATGTAAATGTCACAGTCAATTTAACGCTTTCCCCTCTGTAGGGTCTGCTCAACTGGCTGCCGGCGATTCACTGTTCAGTGTACTATATAGCCCTTCCTAAAATATTTTCGTAACTTTGTAACTGACTGACCTAAAAAAGTCATTACATGATTCCATCATAAATGGATATCAATTAAGAAAAACAACAACTACATGTACTTTGTATTTGGAAACCGGTATTGATGAATTATACATCTTACAATTAGCTAATATTCAAAATCCCTCTATCAAAATCCAAAATATCAGACTTCCCCTTTAGCTTAATCAGATTTTAATCTAACAAAATATATTGTGGCCTAAAACTTGGAAAAATCAGTTTCTACTTTTAAATGAGGAAAGTTTTAAAATACGACATTGAGATAGTAAATTCAGCAAGAGAAAGTTTTTAAGATATCATTAAAAGACTTCAAAAGAAAGCCTTAACACAGCTGAGAAAGGTTATCTTTGAACAGCTGATCATCAAAAACAGAAAAAAGACACTCCACTAATGAAAATATTTTAAAAGGCTACGTAGTTAAATTAATTAAATTTATATAAAATGCTTAACGTATAACTTTTTTAGCTGTGTTAGGTCGCTTTTCCTTCAGTATTTGTTGGGTTACCTTGAAGAAGTGATGTATCTCTACTTAGATAGCCTTTTACAGACTGTTAATGCGAGTTATGCTATCTTTAGTTTTCATTTATGTGATCTTATCCATTATCTGTACTGATGACTCAGGCATCACAGTTGATGTCTGAACTGGTGAAACCAGTGGCGTAACTGGATTTATTGCGACCGGGTGCGAACAGCGGAAAAGTATTATGACCGAGTTATGGGTATATAAGATCTTTAATCGGTAATTATACAGATTTTTTGTTTTTCATTTTTTTTTTTTTTTTTTTTAAATGCCTTGTTATGCTGATTCCAGAACACCTTACATTTCCTCTCTATCTTTATAAATGGCCGAGTTATGGGCTTATGAGATTTCTAGCCGGCCGCCATTCTGAAACAAACGGACGGATGGTAATTTCTAGTTCCGAGGATCAACTTGTGGTGGCCTGTGACATTGGTACCGAATCTCAAGAAAATTGGTCCAGTAGTCTCGGAGAAAAGCCGCGGACGGATTTTTTTTCATTCTATATTTGGATTCTAAGTATCTTGAAACGTAAAACCTCAAATTTTTAGGGGGAGTTACAACATTTTTTTTCCTTGGTCGATTCCAAAGATCTATTATTGAAAATAATAAACCAAAATGAAATTTATTACAGTACTTAGGAATAATAAAAAACTCGTGGTGTAGTTTGGAAGCAGCTGAGTTAGAGGAGGGACGAAGAGGGAAAATAGTAGTGTTGTTGAGAGGGAAGCGACAGTGCTGCGCCAGTGGCATGGTTATTTCAGTTTACTCAGTTTTAGGATGTACTTAAACAAACGAAGAAGCTAACATGCTGTGATAAAAACATTAGGTCGCATTCCTTTTTTATTGCTTCTTTGAGGTACGTTCATCTTTCATCCTTTATTATACTATACATTATCTTTCAGTAAACTTGATAAAATCGGAATTTTAATTTATCAAATCTTTTCTTTGATATTTCCATTTTTTGTTGTTCTTTTTGACGTCCTTTGAGGATAGGATACATAGGTGCCAGGTGCCCGGCAACGCTGCGCCAATTCGAGCCACGCCAGTGATTGAAACTTTGACTGGTTTGTTATTTACTGCTATATGAGAGACTTAAGGCTATATTTTTGAATCTTCCAATACTTCACGAATATTCTAACAATACTTTTTGTCTCTTATACTTAATTTTTTTTTTTTTTAATTAAGAGAAAGTTATTTTCTAAATCTATATCCAAATACCAGTCCTCATAATAACTACGGACTGTAAGTAACAACTCACATTGTAATTTATTTTTTATTTGAATTATCGCCCATTTGTAGTGATTATATTAGACTGTAAATTCCTTTTTCTTTTTTTTTTTTTTCTTGCGAAATTGATAATTTTGGAGTTGTAATTCTGAAGATCACTTCAGAATTACAACTCCAAAATCACTAAGGGATCGAGGAATTCTGGAATCGGACAGTTTTATTCTGTATTAAAGACAGTCGTCGAATATGTGTTTAACTGTCAGAAGTGTTTGAGAATACTGACACTTTGGTGCAGATTCTTTTGTCATCAGATATTCTTCAGTCCTCATCCTCATAGTTGGTTTAACCAATCGTAGTTTTTTTTATGTCTGTTCATCTCATAAGCATTGCCATTTAGTCCATATGTTTTTTTCGAGAAGGCAAACAATATCAGCATTGGAAAGTTTCGAACTTTCGACATTGTCAAGGGAGTGAGCTTCTGTTGCTGCTCTATCAGCCATCTCATTTTCTGTCATGCCAACATGATTTGGTATCCATACAAAGACAACCGATCTGCGTGAAGATTTTAGACTGTGCAGAAGACGTTAGTTCTTCGCCGGTATCTTAGAGACTTGAAATTCCGTGTTTTGGAATCTTCCAATTGCTTTCTAGTATATAAATATATTTCTCTGTTGGATGTTTTTTTTTAATAGGGGTTGTTGATGTATGAGAAGGCGCTTAGAAAATCTGAGCAAATTACTTTAGTATCGTCACTGGTTGAAATTCTAAATTGGAGTGCATTTAGAGTGGCTGTGTATTCAGCTGTAAATATGGTCACATAATCTATTTAATTTGAATTTTGGTGAGGTGTTATTGTATAATATGGCACAAGATTAAATTTGCTATTTCGGACCCATAGGTCTATGAATTACTAGATTATGATAACTAGATTGCTTTTGTATTGATTTAATGAAGTAGCAAATGGTTTTTTTTAATGTCATGGCATGAAGTATATTTGTAATCATATTTTCTTTTCACTATAAGTAAATCCATATCAAAAATGAGAGGGGGATAGGCCCCAAGGAGGTAAGTTTTCGTCGTCCATCATTTTTTTAAATCAGTACCTTATTTTTAAACTGCTCTTAATATATATATATATATATATATATATATATATATATATATATATATATATATATATATATATATATATATTAGTTGTTAGAAAAAAATTAACGTTTCCAAAATACAATCCCTCAGCATATATAATGATGTGGTGTTTGTAGTTGAGGCCTCTTTCTGAACGGTTGATGTGAGATGTGCTGTATTTGATTTTCATAGCTGTGAATTTTTGGGGTATGTCCTGATGATGCCTGAATTGGCGAAACGTTGACTGGTTAGTTATTTGCCAGTATCTTAGAGAATTGAGGTTTTGTATTTTGGAATCTTCCAATCGTTTTCTACTATATATAATATAATATCTTTATAAGTAATAATAATTTATTAAAGTTAAATTATAATTTATAAACTTAATTTATAATTAATTAATGAATGGACAAATAAAATAAACAAGTAACCCGTTCTTCTATAGGAAAAAGAGGGGAAATTTAATTTATAAATAATATAATATGTGATATGAATAATATAATAATTTATAAATAAATTATAAACTTTAATTTAATAATAAATTTGGTGATTTGAAGAAGATATCGTGAATTCCAGCAAGTTGAAATTCTACACTTCTCTTCAAGGTCACGGCCTTCTACTTCCGTCTTGTTGACAATGTCAGCCATTTTCATTGACCTTGCCTTGTAATATCAATTATTATAATACTGTAATACATCTCATCAGAAATAGGCATGTTGATAATTGAGCCAATCATTGTCGGATTAATTAATAGGCAATGTAGGCAGTTGTCTTTGGCCGCGCTCCCCCTCGGGGCACCGTGGACTTAAGAAAAATGAATTGAAGTAGTTTTAATTTGCTTTATAAAGATTTTAGGCTCATATTTAAAAGACAGATAATATCACAAAATAAGCTTATAAGGTACATGCATATTTTCTCTCTAAAATAAAACTTTATTTCATTGAAAGACACAGACAACTATCCTGATGTTACTTCCCTCTTCCAATATTTCAATATAATTTCAGAACGCATTAACTCATCACACTTTCATTATTTGTGATAGAAGCACTGATTACTTTCTGTTAGTTTTACGTAAACAAGTAATACTGGGATATTCCCCGCCTCGCTCGATACATCCAATTATGGACAATATATTCTTGTATTACACTTGAATTCGTTTATTTTCCATTTTCTTCAGACATTGCCACCGCCAATTGTTTCATGTTTTTTGGAATGTTTACTGTGTTTCAAATTTTGAAAACAGCGGAGAACTTTTATAGACGGATTTTGCAGAAAATCGACAAAACAGCTTAATAAATACATTCAGAAAAATAAGGTTTAATTACCGAATCCCGTAGTATTTATGTACATATGGTTAAAAATAAATAATAATAATAATAAATAAAATTTATAATGAAAAAATATATATATACATATATAAATTAATAAATGGCATTGATGACCAAAGCAGTTTTACACCGCAAAACACGAACGAACGAACATTCAGAAAAATGTAGAAATATGAAGAGATATCTTAATTATAGGAAAGTTAAGGTTTTGAAAATATGATTTAATATTTGAGTATTTTTAATGCGATTGTCTGAGTAATAATGATGATGTTTAACAGTCGAGTTAAGTGAGACATAAATCATTTTTTTAACTTTAGTTTGTTTTCTTTATTTACAAGTACTGAATAAGTAGTAAAAACCTTATCCAGATTTTAATTGAACATGTACAAACCAAATCGTACCTGAAAAGATTCCACATAATTAGTGGCAACACTTGTTCTCTGTTGTCATATAATTTACGAATGCCTGAAAGAGAGACAAAAATCTAAATTAATTATGTCTGTAATTGTGAACGGAAGAAATTGGCCAATGACGGAATTCGAACTATAAAATAAATTAAATTTTTAAATAGTTTTGATTTTGAAAAGTTAACCGGAAATCGAGGATGTGTAGTGCTTATAATAATTACACAGGCCAACAAAAAAATTATTTGTTAAAACTTTTTTAACTTTAATAGTTGATCTTTATAGATTTTTATGTGCTGAATCTAAATCTGGCCTTAGTTTTTTTGTATCACCCATAGTTTTCCGTAGGTTTCAGGCTCATCAAACACCCTAACTTTTTAAACTTCTGTAACATATTAGCTACAATAGAAACATACTCTGAGTCTTTTTCATTTCCCAAGAACTTTGTAACGACTTGCTTGAATGATGCCCATGCTTCTTTCTCATTTAAGGTCGTTGCGGATTCAAAGTTAACATCAAACATCATTTTTCTAATGTCAGGTCCGACAAAGACGCCTTCTTTTAGTTTAACTTCTGAAAGGCTTGGAAACTTTAGGCAGAGATACTTGAAACATGATCCATCTTTAGGCAAAGCCTTTACAAATTGTTTCATGAGGCCTAAGACTAAAAGCTGTTCAATTCTTTAAAAATCGCTTAATTTACTAAATTTAACTATAAATTGGGAAGAAATTGTGGGTGATACAGCTTTTCTAACATCAGATTTGGATTCAGCACCCTAAAAACTATAGGAATAAGGTATTTTCAGTATAAAATTTTTTTCATTGTTGGCCTGTGTTAGTTATAGTGGCGGAAGGGTGTGAAATAATGAACTTTGTCATGAACTGTTCATATTTAAAACATATATGAACTATACTATTTGTTAAATATTTATATCAATAATCTTTTACGTTTATTATAAAGCATGTAAAATATGTTGTTGTTTTTTTACTTAAATACTGTCTATATACAATTTACTCCTAAGCTTTTCAGTAAAAAAAATTGTATTATAAATAATCTAGGTAGTCTAAGGTACAATAATATACAGACGTATGGAATGTATCAACAAATAAACGGCCCTTCCAAAGGGCTACTTTGAAAGGGAGAATACAAAAAGTACCACTGCATTGTAATTTACGTTACATTACAATCATTATTATTAAGTATGAATAGTTTAGTTTTAATTAATGGCTTACATTAGTACCAATATATTATATATTGGTGTTGTCATAAAATTTAATTAAATTAAATTTGATTTAGTATTATAAAAGTTGTATTGAAATGAATCGAATCAGGGTGATGGACTCACAAATTAGAAATTGAATAGCTTTACTTCATCGTGCCTTTATTTTAGTTTACGCAAAAAAATGTATTAAATTGAAAAGATGGGTCCCGATATTGCATTGCCTAGGGGCCTCTACATGGCCTAACCCGGCCCTGCAGCCAATGAGTGTAAAATTGTATGTTTCCAACCGTTTCATCCAATGAGAAGGATTGGCCCATTGAAAGAAAAGATTGGGCACGTGTCGATTTTTTTTCTTTCTTTTTTTTTCAATAAATATAAATGTAGAATCATCCAAAATATTTTGATCATAATCGGCAAAGAGCACATCGTGCACTCCACTTATTAGATACATTCATGATTGTGAACATTTTCTTAGAAATTTATTTATTTATTCTGCCAGGTCTGCCAACTGATAACATCCCCCTCCAACTCCTTCCTATCACGAAACTTGAAATCAGATAAGAATTATCAGATGGCGTTTATTGATCAACATCCCCAGACAATCGTAAGGTCTTCTCTGAAGTTTATTCTTAAGAACTTCAGAAGTTCTCCTATGATTGTCTTTTTATTCTTCTGTTATTTAATGCCTTTCGTTGTTGAGTTCCATCCATTAATCCAACATCATATAAGTAAAACAATAGTTTTTTTCTTTGGACAGATTTTTACGAGAAATTTATATATATATATATATATATATTGTAACGCTCTACAAATAATACTTGTTTTGGCGAGGACTATTGCAGTGGGTCGAGTAAAACAATAGTTTTTTTCTTTGGACAGATTTTTACGAGAAATTTATATATATATATATATATATATATATATATATATATATATATATATATATATATATATATATATATATATATTGTAACGCTCTACAAATAATACTTGTTTTGGCGAGGACTATTGCAGTGGGTCGAAGGTCGGTGGTGAGCGACGGGACTGCGTTTTCTATCCGTTTCATAACCCCTAGAGCACGATTATGGAAGATTTGGAGATGTCTGATATGCGAGTATATATTTTTTTTCCCGCTACATTTGAGCACCTCCAGCGGCCCCCTTTGGGTCAAATGAGCTGAAATTCGGTATGTAGGGCTTTCTTCAAGGCAGAACGATACCATTAAAGAATGAATAAATTCCAGCTAAAATTTCGGTATGTTTACCTGAAATTTCGAAGTTTTTTAAGTTTTGCGCATCGCTGTAGCTCCACCATATAACTGATTTAGTCGAAATTTTTTCCTTTTTTATATAAAGCTGTAGGAAGATTTTAAACAATATCAACCTGACATCCATCTTCTTGATACTTTTATAATTCTTAATAGGGTTTTTGTAGAAATTTAGACCAAACTTCTTATTTTTGTTCTGTAGAGGTATAAAAAGATTTTAAGTAACATTTAACTGTTATTCGCAATCTGAGTCAAAATGGTGGGTATGCTATAATTTGGTTCGATTTTTATTTTATTAGTAAAGAAATCAGATCAACAGGCCCGAAATCAATTGGGAGTCTGCCGTTAAATTGTTACAGCCTTCTTAAACCAGTCATTGGATGAAAGTAGAGTCAGGGAGACAAGGCACATGTCCTTCTAGACTTTTTAGGTTAAGAATCGAGTAATTTTACTTTATCATTATGTTTCTTGCAGAGCTCAAGCTCTCTCATGACCCTTTGTAGGCTGCTCCAGAGTCAGGGTATCCAATAATTTGTGCCTTGATTACCAGGTAAACGGACACACAACACATTTCATCAGAAGACTCTCCGGCCAAAGCTCATTTATATTAGACCAGGAGAACTCGCTAGAAAAACTGAGAAGCCAGATTTTCTCTCACACCTGAAGTTTATACTTTTAGCAAAGTATATCAATTCCTAAATATTAAATACAATTATTATAATGTTTTTCAAGAATAAAGAAATAAGTAAAAAAACAAAAAGTGCCATATCAAATTAAAATGTCAATAAAAAAAAATACTTCAGGAAGCAATGAATGTATTAAGGTTGCCCTGCACGATCGTTTTTTTCATTCATCCGAACCTTCCATTCATCCTTTTTAATTTATTTCATTCATTTGTTTGATTGACCTTCTTTTTTAATTAATTCAAAATCTAATTATTATTTATTTAAATTTTCATTCAGACTAGTAGTTCATATGTTGAGGCAAATAAATAATAATTAATACAAAAAAAAAATTATTATTATTATTGTTCGATGTTGACTAAGCTGACAGGTCATTTTTGAGGGCAGGATTTCCAAAAAATAAAATAAAATAAATATATTATTCCAAGCTTATATCATAAATATATTAATTACTACTTTATAGATTTGGTTTCCTGGGAGCATTGTTGATTCAATTTTGATAAAAGTGTATCAAAATTGAATCTATAATGTAGAGAAAAATAAAAACGTATAAGAATGATGAAGTCCTAAACGGGCAGTTTTGAACTCCATCGTTCCAACACGATGGATTTTTTCTTTAACAGGTCACTTGGCATGCAAGTAAAACCGATCGTGTATGGTCTCTCATTTTACTTCGAGGAGACGTAACACAATATTGTGCTTTCGAATATAGTATTTTGTCCTTATATATTTTTTAAAAACGAAAGTGACACATTTTACATATTATTATTATTTCGAATGGGTCTCCTAAGGTTCAACTTTTCCGCTTGGAGAGGGACTTGATGCTTGCCCAGTATTCACGCATTCTCTGGCTGTGTTTCTCCCTTCTCTCCTTTGTCCGGAGGGTGCCTGTTTTCTTACGGGGTGGTCTATCCTGAAACCTCTTTTGTTTGATTATTCTGCTGAGAGGTGATCGGGTTCTGATGTCGCCATCCGTTATCCCCAGTTCCTACAAGTCTTTCCTCACTTCTGTCAGTCATGGTGTTACTATCTTCCTGTTCTTCCAGTAATTGAGAAGCCGAATGGTCATCCTTGTTGGGTTCATCCTCGTAATATGTCCATAGAAAGCCAGATGCCTCTTCCTGGCGACGTCTGTGATTTTTACTGTATATCTATATAGCTCCTGGTTTGGTCGTCTTTTGTACTCTCCATCTGCTTTGATTGGTCCTATTATCTTTCTCAGGATTTTCCTCTCCTGGACCTCCAATTTGTCCAACAATCCTTTCCTATTCAGCATCAGACACTCTGCAGCGTATAGGGATAACTTCTGGGCGGATAACTGTCTGGTAGTGTCTCAGTTTGGTGTTACGAGAAAGACACTTCTTGTTATAAATGTTCTTGGTCAATCGATATGCCAGCTCTAATTTGTTAATCCGGGTTGTTTGTGCTACCCTTTCTGACAGATTTGGTTCTAGCCATTCTCCTAGATATTTAAATATATTGACTCTCAATTTGGCCCTGTTCCAACTGTAGTTTGCTAGGAGTATCACTGATGTTGGTGAGGCATTTTGTCTTTTCTAGTGACACCTGTAAACCTACCTTTGCAGCCTGGTGTTTAAGTGCATCGAGCTGTTTCACTGCTACTTCTACTGGGTCGGCCAGAAGTGCCAGGTCGTCTGCGAATGCCAAACAGTCCACTAGTAGTCCTTTTCCTTTGTGTCCCACGTAAATACCGCTTGGTATCCTCTGTTCATTCAGTTCTTTCCGCCACTCTCTGATGACCTTGTCTAATGCACAGTTGAAGAGAAGGGGCGAAAGTCCGTCTCCCTGTCTAACTCCTGTCTTTATTTCAAAACTTTCCGAAAGTGTTCCTCTGAATTTCACTCGTGATCTGGTATTACTCAGTGTCGTTTGGATAAAGCTGTAGGTCTTCCGATCCAGGCCCATTTCCTGCAGGATACATTTTACATAATTATTAATAAATATCATATTTTCAAAAAAAATTTTTTCAAGGAATGGTTGTTCACATCGTGATTTGAAAATCTTTTGTCCTAAATGAGGAAAAAAAGACAAGACTACATAAGTTTTTCATTTACGAGGATATAGGAACCTTTTTTGAGACCACAAACATACTACAATATGTTTGTATGAAAAAAAAGTTTTGACAGCCAATCCGTCATTCCCTCACCGAATCCAAACACGAACTTTCCACCTTTGACTCACTTAAAGATAATTTATAATGCGATTAAAAATTTGGAATTTCGGCATCTTCCAAGTATAAATATATAACTATAAAAAACGAGATCGCTCATGATTTAAGAATTTATGATATTAAAAGCAGAAGATGTGTGTCCAAATTTTTTTCATTATTCTCTCACCTTGATGTTTTTTTCGTATTTTTCGCAGGATAACCTGACTCGGACGATAATTGTTTTCTCTCTTGCTAATTGTGCTGGAGGAGGGAAATTATAAAGAAGTTCCCAAAAAGGAGATAAGTCTAGCAGAATCACCGCGTGCTTTTATTGACCGTCATTCCCTCGCCATCAATATAAACGTAAATAATCAACTATTTTTTTAAAAATCCATTTCATAATGTGAAACACTCGTTTCTTTTTATTTAATGTGTTAATATATAGAGAACGTACTGAAAGTGACAGAAAAAATTAGATAATCTTGATTTCGTCATTCCCCGAACTTCATGACGCTTGTTTTTTTAAATATCCAGTTAATTTTCTATTAGCCTACATTACTAATATATTAATGTTGATATTAATATATTATACCACCTTTTTATGATCCTAATTTTGCCCAAATTTGTAACTAGCGCTTTTAAGATCTGTACAGCACCGAAAAATAGCGCCACTAGACCTGTTATAAACATGTACAACAGTTTTTTTTTTATTAATAATTTAAAATAAGCTTTAAGTTTTGCTGATTATTAATCGGTCATAAAACTGGAAGAAGGCATTTTCAAATAAACTTCCTATTTTTTTTTTTGTTGTTTTTATAAAACTTTACATCAACTTTTTACTAATTGTTTTCATAAAACACGTTTATCCGGAAAATGAACCGACTCAGTAACTGTAATAAAAGTGGCCTTACTAATATTACTGTAACTAGGATATCGAGGGACAGGATATAGACGATACGTTTGTCAGGGCCCTAGCAACAGGCAGTGGCGTTGACAGAGGAGAGGTTCAGGGAGTCCGGACTCTCTATCCCCCTCTCCCTCCAGAAATTACAAAATACTGTTACTTATACTTATCTGTAAACAAAAATTGTATAAATCTATTTGAATTTTATTTATAAATAATATGCCTAGGCGTAGAAAACATTGCATACAGATAGGGCCTCCCTCCCCCTATATCCACGGTTGGGGTGGGTTTCTTTAAAGTAGATCCTTGGTCAATCCCCTTCTCTCCCCTTCTCTGCCCCTCTCCCCGAAATGAAATCCTGACTACATTACTGGCAACAGGACTATTAAATCAACAATATCAAGTCTGATAAAATTGGAGTAATCGCAACTTTAGCAATCATTGCACTTTAACATACGGGGCACTCTAGATTAATGAAAATATTTTTTAAGTAACTTTGAATCATCATCAGAAATAAGCAACATACTGGTTAAAGTCATTATTTCATTTAATATTTGAAAAATAAAAACAATTAATAAGTGATTAAATTATGATTTTTTTTTTACTACATTGTACGCAGTAAAGGAAATATTGTAATCACGAAAATTTTTGGTTTTCAGATATCAACGGAAATATCCATTTTGACCATCTCTGAATCCATTTTGACTAGTTTTGTTCTGTGCGTACGTTTGTATCTTGCATAACTCAAAAACGGTTAACTGTAAAAAGTTAAAAGTTACTAGTTGTGAACTGCATTTGGTCACTGCATGATCACCCGAAGTGGTACTTTACATAAAGGTCATAATTGATTTCCATAAAAAATTATACTAAAATATTATACAAAATTATACAAAACTTCTCAAATTTAGTATTTATAATTTATATATTGATTTAAATAGCATACTAGATTTTTGTCTATATTTTGAAACCGAAAGTGGTACTTTACTTGATGGTTAACATAAACTTTCATCAAAAATCATATTAAAATATAATGTAAAACATCTCAAATTCGGTAAATAGGACTTTTATATGGATATGAATGTATTTACTATATTTTGGTTAAAATTGGTGAGCCGAAAAGGGTACTTTACTTGAAGGTCATAATAAAGTTGCATCAAAAATTTAATAAAAATATATATAATATAATAAACATATATCAAGAAAAAAAAATATATCAAGTTTCTTGTTTCTCTTTACTGTTCACATTTTTAGAATTATTAGGCTTACCGTACCGTCATTAGATATAAGGTTCCTATTGATTATTTATTATTATAGGTATATGAAACTTCATCAAGTATTTATATCGACAATATATTAGCACATTAATAAACAGGAAAAAAAATAATTAGATGGTGGCTATATGAATATGGCAATCAGTCAATTTGGTAACTTTTGAAACGCACAAGCACACGCACACTTCACACACACAACCAAAAAAACACACATTCACAAACGCACGCAAGCACGCAAGAGCTCTTGTTTTTGGAGGTCTGAAGAAGTAAAGTACTGCTTCCGGTCTCCAATTTAGACCAAATTCTAGTATGTTATTTAAATCAATATATAAATTATAAATAAATACTTTTAATATACTTTTTGATGGAAATCAATAATGGCCTTTAAGTAAAGTACCACTTCCGGTGATCAAGCAGTGGCCAAAAACGTAGGTTCAAAACTAGATTTTACAGCAATCCTAAATACAAAATTTCAACTTTCTACGGCTAACCGTTTTTGAGTTATGCGAAATACGAACGAACGTACGTACGTACAGACGCCACGACGAAACTAGTCAAAATGGATTCAGGGATGGTTAAAATGGATATTTCCGTTGAAATCTGAAAACCGAAAATTAGGAAGATTTAATAGTTAGAGAACGTTGCACGCCTCTAAAGTGTGATCAATCAATTTATTTATTCAATTTATTTAAAGCTCTAACTTTACGCACTAAAAAACAAATCGTAAAATATCGTTTTGTACTTTTTTTATAGTCTTGTTGCTTTATGAATTAGCTTTAATTTGCAGTAAATTTTGGCTGTATTTGCGTGCGGCTTTTATAGTTACATGTAAAAGTTTCTTCAATGAACCCAGAGCTGGCGAAGATATGTTTCATTCATGAAAAGGACGATGGAATACTTAGTTTTTGATTAACTATTTTGGCTGTTGCATGTGCAAAGTTTTAATGAGCAATGTTGTGTTAGCTTCAGCAGAATATTAAATTGTTTTTATAATAAACTAATAGTTGAACTTAGTTTTGATTGATGGAAAAAAAAACTGAAATTTCGTTATTTACATTATCTGTTCTGTATTTTAAAAAAAAAATCTACTAAAACCTGTTTTTGTTGTTGTTTTTTGTTGGAAATTCTCGTCCTTTTTTACTCTTGCTATGGGGTATATTAATAATCAGGAGGCGATTTCTTATAAGAATCCTCAATCAATATATTTTTGTCGGGGTCAAAAGGTCAATCACTAAACTTAAGTTATTTCTAATTAGGGATTGATAAATAATTTGCCACTTCTATGAATTGCATAAATTATTTGCCAATTTATAGAATTGGCAAATAATTTATCAATCCTTAATTAGATTGATCCTTCTATACCATCTTGCGGATGTCAGCTGATTAAGTTATTTCATTACTGTTTTCATTCATCTCGCAACCTAACTATCTCACCTTGACTTCATCTACCGTCAATTATAGTCCTTTTTATTTATTTTTTTTGTGCGAACAGAAAAAACAGAAAAACTTATTGGCTAGTCAATGAAAGGGTTGTAGACGAGAGGTAAACATACTAAAGTATCCGGATTTAGGAGCAGAGGTAGTGAGACCAAGGGAAAGAGGTCATGTTTTTTTTTTGTTCTTCGTTAATATCTCGAAAAGGGTCGGTCCTAGCTTAAAATATTCCATGTAAAATATTGAAGATCATTAAATTTCTTATAAGAATGTTCCGTCATTTCCGTTCATGCCACCCTTTTGAGCACTCATTGACTATACTACCATTATTATTATTATTATTATTATTATTATTATTTACTACTTATATTCAATATATTTTAGTCATATTCATTTGCTTTAACGGTATTTATTTCTGTTTTATTATTTAAAATAAGAATTTGGTATTAAAATATTATTCTTATGATATAGAACTTTTTATTGCTAACTTCGAATATATGTCAACACCCGCTGAACAGTAATAACCTGAAACAGCTGACCGGAAATTATACGGTTCTTCCAAGTTATCGTTCCGTACCCAAGGGAAGAGACGAAGAGTGAGGGAAA
This sequence comes from Rhaphigaster nebulosa, assembly GCA_948150685.1. Lineage (NCBI taxonomy): Eukaryota > Metazoa > Arthropoda > Insecta > Hemiptera > Pentatomidae > Rhaphigaster > Rhaphigaster nebulosa. The sequence continues at coordinate 130,587,872 of OX411310.1, read as the reverse complement.
GATCTCTGATGGCCGAGCATCGAGCAGTGGAACCTGATAGAAAGAGCCTTTCCCCCACCCTTCGTCACTTCCTCTCACTTCTAGTGGCCGTAGCGAGAAAAGGCTGTTCAAACATGTTTTTTATGTTTTTAATCGAAGTGCACATATATTTCATGAAAATAGAGTTGTTGAAAAACTCCTCTGGAACAAATGGCGCTTTGAAAAATGGCTCTAGAATAAAATTTTTACTATAGATAGGCACTAACAAAAGCCAAAACAAGTTCCTGCGGTAATTACAGATCCTGTAATAAAATGTCCAATGATAGTCATATTTTGCGGTTTTTAATTTTTTTTTTTTTAAATTGTTGACCGACTTTAATCCTTTAAAACTCATTTTTTTCCGTATTTTTAAACACTACTACTTTTTATTTTTCTTCAACAAATTTTTTTACAAATCTTAAACGTGAAAAAATACTTTTCAGCACAATTATGATTTGTTTTCACCATGTTGCTACATACCGATTTTATCTTAAACATATACAATTTGTTTCTTACTATTTTTCTCCTTATTATCATGTTGAGAAAGTCCCGTGGCAATTTATTCTAAAAAAAAAATACATTATCTCGCCTGGACTATTAGAATAAGTTGCTAGCCTGTAGGTTACCCCGTCGTTCATGCTCTGGTTGGGATTCTTGCTGAGCGCTAATCACTTAATATTACATTAAAACTAAAGACTTTTTGTTTATCATGAAAAAAAGGAAATGATCAGCTTTGACTGGTATTACCCCGATCCTGATATAAAGGTTGTCAATGGTGTCAATGATTATTTATTGAGAATACAACAAATAATATGAGTTTTTTTTTAATGATATAAGCATGTATAATGAAAAACTTGTGTTTTTGTGTACATTGCACTCTTCTTTGGTGGCTTTCTCATCGATAAACTTTCAGCAACAGCTTCTTTTGCTTTTTTCAAATCTTCTGCACTTATTCTATTTCTAACAAAAGCAATTATGTTTTTATAACTATCTGAAACAAAAAAAAAATATACATCGTGTCCATAAACACTGACATCATTACCCCGATCGCGGTGACTGCCAATATCCCAAACGCATTCAACAATGAAAAAAAAACACCGTGCTTAAAATCCTGTTAAATAACTATGTGTTAGAAAATCAGGTATTATCATGACTCTGTGTAATTTTTAATATGTCAGTAGAGGCAGTGAATCAGGCAATTAATTGTCATCTTTACTACGGCTTTACTTACAGCAAGCAACGGAGGAACACTTTATTTCGCTTGACATCAAAACAACATCTGCCAAGACAACGAACTCTGATATAGTAGTTCAAGAGAGAAGCGCGCAGTGTCAGCACCTATCAGTTGCAATCTACGATGACAGCTACACGAGAAATAGATGTGAGCACGATTGCCCCTTGACTTCTATTACCCCTGCCTCCCCTATATATAAAAATATATTTTCAATTCTAAAAGACAAATACTAAAATTTACAGAATGAGGACAATCTGAATTGCATTGTTTCTAATTTACCAACACACAAATCTTGACTTAAAGCAGTCTGCCAGATGAAGAAAAAGGCATCGTAACGTCGAAGACAATTGTATAAAACAACGATGAATAAATATGAAAGACTTCAGTTAATGTGGGGAAAGTGCGTTTTCGGGGTAAGTGTGTAATTGTCTCGTCAAATCTAAATCCTGAACTTGTAAGTACTGCCCTTTTGGGCAGCACGGAAGCATGGAGTGTAAACAATGTATCAGAAATCAGTTACGAGAGTTCACTAAGGTGAAGTATAACGAATTGTAAAGATTTCAATTCCAACCTGTTGATTAAGTTGGATCTTTCAACTTCTGCTGTATCGGTGTTTACCACCACTAGGCCTGTTTTTTTTTTAAATTTATTATTGTGGTAAGTGATACATTCAGAAGCTGTTCTTCAAAATACTTTGTGATTTACATTTCTTCTTGGCAGTTTTCTAGTTTTTAAGCGCCATTCCGCAGTTTCCCCGGCTAAACATGGTATTAGGGGTAAGTGCAGATCTCTGCCGTGGGGCAAGTGTATGTGTTTGGACTTCGTTTTGTGTTAGGTATGTCTCGTGTATAAAATAATAAAATCCTTCAAATCCAATCCAGATTTTTGCTTAAATGACCAAATAAATATCTCTAATAGTAAGGGAGACCGGGTCTAGTTGATACACTTTTTACTTCCTGATTTATGTAATTTTTTCCTGTCATCATTTTGAAATAAAGTTGGTGTAATTCGTAACTATAACTATTTGGCTATAACTTGCGATATTTAATTTTTTTATAAAATTAAATTTGTCTTGTCAAAAAAAAAGCTTTAACAATTTTGCAAGATGTATCAACTTAACCCGGTCTGGGTCAAGTTGATACGCCTTTGAGGAAGCTAATACGGTGTCAGGACTTAATAAAATAATAAGTAAAACAGAAATATGAACAATTTTATTGTAACTATAAAAGATATTTTAAAATCTACAACATTTTGGGAAAAACGAAAACTATAACAACCATTTATTGTGACCGATTACTCTGACTCTGAAGAGAAATTTGGGTCTGATTGACAGTTAATATAAGTGTAAAGGGATTTTTCTCTGCACAGGCGATGTGTGTCCACTTCTTCCAGGAAATACACTGTATCCAGGCTTGGCCAGATTTGGATGAAGAATAACTCTTGAAGCACATCAAACAAAAAGACTCTCCGTCTTCATCAGTGTCCGATACTTCTTTTTTGATTTTTCTTCGTTTCTCTCTTTTTTTATCTTTAGCTTCTTTTCTTAGTTTGCCTGTGTCTTTGCGTAGTTTGCCCCTAAATGATTTAAATAACTTAGCTTGTGTTTTTCTGTCTTGATAGATTTCTTTCTCTCTCTGAAGTCTAGAATAGTACGCCGTATCAACTTGACCCAAATGAAGCGTATCAACTTAACCCAAACGTCGTCATTATACTAAACTCTAAAATACATGAAACCGGCAACAGTTAGAACAAAGTTAAAAAGGTGAAATTCTTACCTTTATAGCATGTTACAACGTGATGTCATCGATATCACAATTCACGAACAAATAAACTTTCAATAATAATTGAAAAACAGTAGTAAAAATTTACTTTTGACGATGAAAAACAGTGTTTCGTTCACAACTTACAGAGCGAAGCAACCTCCTCCAAATAATCACGTGTGGTTAGCAAGTATCAATCACTTGTCCAACCAAGCCAGTCACCAATTGTTTTCGTCTGCACATTAGAAAGAATTTCGACCTATTTCAACTTGACCCTGTATCAACTAGACCCGGTCTCCCCTACAATTTTAAATTTATTAAAATCAATAACAGAAAAAGCAATTACACACCGGAATCGCTGAAAAAACCCCGATCCCACAAACACCCCACTTTTCTTTCATTGCTAGTTCAGTGCGAGAACAAGCCAATACAAACTTTTCTATTTGATATAATCTACTTAAACCTTGGTGAGTACCAACATGTATTTGATTTCTTATCTTAATTAAATTCATTATTCATAAATGTTTTATAATACTAATTTATATTACACTTAATTTAATATGTATAATAATACCAAACTGTATTTTGAATTGCTGATTTTTGTGTGTTTTTAAAACTGAAGATGAATGTATAACATTCGAAACTAGTTTTCAATAAAAAGAATATAATAGAAGTGGCAAATAATTTATCAATCCCTAATTAGATTGATCCTTCTATACCATCATGGTCCGCATCATCTGATCACAGTATAAAGTAGAAATATTTAACAAAATGCGAAAAACTAACACACAATTTTTGTTGTAACCTCACTTTAATACCCGATCAGCTGATTTTCCAGTTTTTTAATTAAAAAAAAAAAAGATTATAACCGATAGTATAAAAAAAACGGCTATTCGATACCAAAAAAACGGGTATCGGTTTAACCGACCGGGTTTTAACATTACATACTCTGTGGTGTCACGGGGTTAGTTAGCTAAACTTCCTTTCATCAAGTGGTTAAAATAAAAATAAAAGTTGTTTTAGAAAAGGTAATGGAAAACCACGATGGCCAATTAAAATAAAATGATAACTCAATAAATGGAATTACAAAACAGATAAAAATGTTATAAAACATTATTATTCTAAGCACGGGCAAATTGAAAACGCAATTACCATAAAACAAGTTTACAACCAGTTTTCCCATTAAAAAAGTTTAGAAATTTCTTCTTCTTTCTCTCTTATAGCCATTATCGGCCTAGAGGCCCCTCCACAACTGCTCACAAGTTTCATTTCAGAGAGGTTCCATCCTATATTCCACCCAATCCTCTAACGCGGGAATATCCAACTAATGTTGGAAACTTCTAAACTAGGAAAATCCAGCTAGGAAACTTTTTTCGTATATATATATATATATATATATATATATATATATATATATATATATATATATATATATATATAAAAGGATGGTATAGAAGGATCAATCTAATTAATGATTGATAAATTATTTGCCAGTTCTATAATTGGCAAACAATTTATGCAATTTATAGAAGTGGCAAATTATTTATCAATTTCTAACTAGAAATAACTTAAGTTTAGTGATTGACCTTTTGACCCCGACAAAAATCAATTGATTGAGGATTCTTATAACAAATCTCCTCCTGATTATTAATATACCCCATAGCAAGGGTAAAAAATGACAAATAATTTCCAACAAAAAAAAACTGATTTTAGTAGATTTTTTTTTTTAATTCAAGAGCAGAAATGATATGGATAATGTAAATAACGAAATTTCAGTTGTTTTTTTCATCAACCAAAACTAAGTTCAACTATTAGTTTATTATAAAAACAATTTAATATTCTGCTGAAGCTAACACAACATTGCTCATTAAAACTTTGCACATGCAACAGCCAACATAGTTAATCAAAAACTAAGTATTCCATCGTCCTTTTCATGAATGAAACATATCTTCGCCAGCTGTGGGTTCATTGAAGAAACTTTTATATGTAACTATAAAAGCCGCACGCAAATACAGCCAAAATTTACTGCAAATTAAAGCTAATTCATAAAGCAACAAGACTATAAAAAAAGTACAAAACGATATTTTACGAATTTTTTTTTTAATGCGTAAAGTTAGAGCTTTAAATAAATTGAATAAATAAATTGATTGATCATACTTTAGAGGCGTGCAACGTTCTCTAACTATTAAATGTTCCTAATCGAAATATACTATTTTAAGGTACTTATCTTGGCCAATAAAGTTCTTGATTGGCGTAGTTTTTATCCTGATTGTGAGATAAGAAATTCACTCGGAACGAGAAATAAATTGTAACTGATGAAGCTATCACCTCAAAGGGAATTGGTTTTTAAATTTTGGCCATGGTAATAACTCACAAAGAAATTTAAACATGGGGACAATGGTCGGAATCATATATATATATATATATATATATATATATATATATATATATATATATATATATATATATATATAAATAATAAAAAAAAAACTATCATAGCTAGTTCTAAAGATCAATTTATTTACGATAAAAATGAAGTTGATAAAAATTATTACTCAGCCATTGTATAAGCAGCTTGCTGCATCAGTTGGTGGATCAGAGAATGGGATATACTCATGAAAATTATGTTAAGTGAAGTTAAAAAAAAATTTTTTTGAATCTTTGTTGATAATGATTAAAACCTAAATTTTTTTCTTTCCAAAATTTTGCTAAACAATAAGTTTTAATTAAACTAAAATGCAATAAATACGTCCGAGATTTAAAATATCTAAACGCAATGTTATAGTTAAGCATAACTACTTCATATGATTCCTGGATACTTTTTTATGTGATCGACGATAAAATTAATTTTATCACGGGTTTTTTTTTTCATTAAGTGTTGTGTGAAATGATTAATTAAAATGACTGAAAGAGGATTTGTTAAGTCGAATAATCTTCCGAAAATAGATGTGATTATGATGTCGTTTTTACACAAGATAATTTTGTGATGATTAATTCAGTTTCAGCTCTTTTTTCAGCTCTGTTAATTAATAATAGTTAATTAACTAATTAATTAATTTAATTATTAATTAATAATTAATTAATTAATCCAGCTCTTTTTAATACATAATTTCACATATTAATTTGGAAAACTAAATCTAACCTATAAATGCAGAAGAAATAATTGTATGAACAAATGTAGTCAATTATACGAATACGAATTATTTTATCGATTAAATAAGTGCATATTAGGGTTGGAATATTGAAAGAAAAATATCGATATCCACCGATAATCGCAAACACATTATCGATAATCGATCTGTATGGGTATTAAGTAAAAAGATGAAAAAGTGCATTAAATGAGTATAATGTAAAACTCTGAGGAAGGTTATGAAAGAAAACATAATAAAATATTTTTTATTTAAAAAAAATCAAATTAAATACATCAAACTTACACTTTGCAATCTTAAAGCCAACATAATAATTTGTTTAAATTTCAAACAAATTTTAAAATAGAAGAAATGAAGTAATAATTAAGGTAACCATTGTAGGGATTGAGATCTCGGTTTAGTGCCTTCTATATATAACACACCTGCTTCTAATCCATTATCTAGAAAGATTTATTGAGTCACCTAATCTCAATGTGTATATTTCACTCCTAGCTTCAACCGAATCGGTCTTTTTGTTTCGGTTACTTGCATGAACAATAACTTCTGTAAAATTGAACTCAATAACTTATTAATAAAATAACATAAAATCATATCAATGTCGTTTTTTGAAAAAGGCTTAAGCGCCGAAAATTTGAAATTTAGATTTCAATTGATTATGGGACTTCAAAACCACTTCTATCGATTCCCGCTCGCGATATATCGAAATTCTCAGTGGTCACTCTGGCCTTATCCAGTGCTAGAAGCCTTTAAGATATATTGTAATTATAAAGGCTTTTCCAGGTTAATAAACTCATACTGTATAATAATAATTAAAAAAATATATCGTTGTTTGGGGAAAATGGTTTCATATGTTTCCTGTAAAGTTCGCTAGATGACGCTTACACCGTTAGCAAAAAACCACATTGATATGAATGTTAATTTAATAACGATTATTGCTTTCATTTAGGAATGGACATATGAAATACTGTACTCCTATATTAAAATTATATGAATTCATTTTGAGATCACATTATTGTTTAAAAACGCTGCAAATCATTGCACTACGGTTTATGACTTCCAAATAATTAGATATCCAAAATAAAATTGAAAAAATTTTTAACTTGGCATTTCCATCAGCCGTTCTTTATAGAAATAGCGACCCATCAGAGTTTTAATTAGGGATGGATAAATTATTTGCCACTTCTATAAATTTTTAAATTTTTAATTAGATTGATCCTTCTATACCATCATGCGGATGTCAACTCATCAGAGTTTTTATACATCCACATCTTAGCCATTTAATATTTATATATTATATAATATATATGTTATATATATATATATATATATATATATATATATATATATATATATATATATATATATATTATAATATATATATAGAGAGAAAATAGTAAGTGTTTCGGAATCATTATTCAAATAAAAAATATATATATTTGGATTAAATTTTTGTATTTAGTAATGATTCTAAAATGGTTAATATTTTTCTTCTACCTTCATAAATAGCTGAGATATGGACGTATGATACCTCTAATTGGCGGCCATTTCGGGACAAAACGCCTGATGGTAAGTCGAGTTCCGAGGATCAGCCTGATGTGACTCCGGTGCAAAATTAAAAAAAAAAAAATCGGTCCCATAGTCTCGGATAAGAGTCGCGGATGGATGGACGGATGGATTTTTATTATATTTGATTTTTGGATTTGAGTATGTAAAATCTCAAATTTTGAGGGGGTAAGAGTCATAGTAGGGATCGACCGAAACGAAGATGGCTTTAAGAGAGCTTTGATGAAATTCAGTGGAGGGAGGTTGGAGCGAGGAGCGAGGGCTGTTGGTGCTATCAGCACCAAGCCTTCCGTTTCATTAAGCCTTTTTTATCATTATTAATAACACAACAAACGTTTTGCTTAAAAAGTTCAATAAGAAAAATATAATATAAATAAGATGTTATAAGATTATTTTCTCAGCGAAATCTTAAAATTTGTTAGAAAAAACCAGTGACGGTTCCTGGATAGTGGCAACGGGAAGTCCCACAAATAATATTCTTCATTACGAACACAAATACACGACGCAAAATACTCATGACAAGTAGAGACGATTTTGCTACTCGTAAGTCGGTGTAAAACAGGCAGATTAAAAAAAACTAGAAGGCGCTAAAAGGGCTATTTTTTATAAATAAAAATAAATTTTACCACGTTGGAAGGGAAGTATCTGCTCCCCCCTCCCCTTCTCTGGCTATGTCCATTTATATAAATCGCTTTTTTGCATTTATATTTCGAGAAAAAATTATAATAATTTATCAGGAACAAAGGATATTTAGACATACAGGAAGATAATGGCACAAAAATAATAAATATATATATATATATATATATATATATATATATATATATATATCATTTCTTTGTGTTGTAAACTAAGATTGGGAAAAATATGATATTTATTTATCGGGAAAAAAGGAAATTTACTCATACGGGAAGATATTGATAAAAAAAAAGGTCATATAATATGCGTGGGTGTGTGTTTGTGTGCGTGCGTGTGTGTTTTTAAATAAATCACTTTTTTATAACCTAAGAGATATCTCAGAAAAAAATTATCAAGATTTATCACAGTTTCTCTATCTTCGCTAGTTAAACAAACAATTAATCATGTTTTAGCGAGAATTACATAACACGAAATCAAGTTTAATTAAATACCATTTGTAATATCAAGTGGTTATTTTGCCTATTGTCGAGTGGAAATTCACTTAAATATGAGAGGTTCTTAATTTTATAATTTATCCTGAACAATTTGCCCAAATATTTGCCTAATCTTCAAAACAACTTGAACTGATTGTGTCAGCTGGTTGTAGTTGGCTGGTAGCAGCCTAATGAAATAAATTAAAATATTTCCAAGAAAATGACAACTAGATTATTTGAATAATTTCCCTGACTTATGTATATATATATATATTTTTTTCCAATTTCACTTTACTTACTTCTTGATACAATGTTTCATTTCTCAAGAAATTTATCAATACATTTTTAATAATAAACAGTTAAATAATAGTTGAGATACTAGGCATTAATAACAAGCATTATCTCTGAATATTATGAAAGTTATATTAATACCCAGAAGTGTGGAATTCTGCACACATCTGAGAACATTACATTAGCCCTATCTACATCGTTCCAGTTTCGGGGTGTTCCAGCGAAATTCAAGCAGGCTCTCCGGTGCGCCGGAGTCAACAGCGGTCCAGTATCCATCGTCCTCGAATGTAGTCCACCTTCTGCAAGCCGTTTCATCCAACTTGGAGGACAGTTCGCAGGGCTTGACTGGTCTGAGGGCCTGGATTATCTACGACAAAATAGTCGTAAGCAGGGTTTGGTGCTCTAGGCCGTCCAGAAACTGGCCTCTTCGTATACAGCCGAGTCTCCCTTTACCTTTGGAAAGCCCGTCGTACAGTTGTTCTACTGCGTAACGTTCGCTTCTACCATCTTCGACTGCTACCAACATTTTTTCCACTATTTCCACATTTGATTTGATATTAGAAAATGATAGACCATAAAAATAGAACAATAAAAGTGCAAATATTTATTAAAAAATGGAGAGATGTGTTCTCATGAATTATCTCAAGTTCAACTAACTTCAAGTCTAATAGACTCTTTTTGCTTATCCTTTAAAGGACGTTTGGGGGTAATTGAAGATATATCATTCTTTTCATACAATAACAAGTTTTTACCTCAGTACTAATTATCTCAGTTATTGAGTTTTAGAACAGAAAAATCTTGGTTGGCTGGTTTTTTTGAGGGCCACGTTTATTGATTTTTACTTCTGTTTCTTACATATTTAGTACAAAATTGTGTATCTGTTTATTACATATTATTGTTTATCTCGTGTTATTACTATTATTTCATTTTTTTTTTCGATTTATTAATATTTGAAGCTATCTCATGATTTATAATTATCAAATCATGTTAATTATTTTATTATAGTTAGTTTACTCTAAAGCAATAAAGCCCACTTTTCATTTCCAGTAATGTTATCTTAAAGTTTAACCAAAATTGATCAACTGTTGCGAAGAATTGAATAATGACTTATATTACAGAGTAAGAAATTCATTGATTTTTTGTAGTTAATGAATTCCGTGTAGTTCTAATCATTAAATTCTTTGCATTGATGTCTTTGTTATTGATGTCTCTTCTCTATTTTCCTAAAAATTCCATTTTGGAAAGATTCCAGCCGTTTCCCTATAGTTTTAATGAAACAGCGCTGCATCTGCCAAACCATACATTACGGAGCTAATATGTTTTTATTTCTCACTGCTCTGATCATACTGGCGAAATGTTTTGAAACGTGAAATATGTTGGTTATATTTCTAAAATATGAACAGTGAAATATCCTTTCAACAGTAAGCGGTTAAAGGAACATGTGTTGGCCAAATTACACGTTCCTTCCTTTGAGAACATGTGGTTGTAATTAGGGTCCTCTGTAATATATCTCGACAGTCACAGGACAGTGCCTTCCGTATTCATCCATTTGCCATAAAATGAAATGGAAATTTGGAAATATATAGGTAATAACATCATATTTTATTTTTATTATTCTGGAGCAACTTGTTTCAGATCTATTCAGTCAAGATAGGAACTGATTAGTTCAGTAATTTTAAGAGATTAAACTGAAGTAAATTGAAATATATATATATATATATATATATATATATATATATATATATATATATATATATATATATATAATTTTTTCTAAATTAACTCATTTATATAAATATTGACTGTATCTCAAGATCCTCTAAAAAAAATTATATACTAATTAGCTTATAAACTAATATATATATATATATATATATATATATATATATATATATATATATATATATATATATATATATATATATATATATATATATATATATATATATATATATATATATATATATATTAGTTTATAAGCTAATTAGTATATAAGTTTTTTTTAATATATATATATATATATATATATATATATATATATATATATATATTTACATATATACAGTGGCGTAGCCAGAGGGAAGGTCAAGGTGGTCTGGAATCCTCCCCTCCGAAATCACAAATACTTTTACTAATTCTTAGCTGTAAACAAAAACTGTATAAACGTATTTGAATTTTATGTTATAAACAATTATGATAATTAACATAATTAATTTTATGTTATAGACATAGAAAATATTATATAGAAAGAGGGTCCCCTTACATCCCCGGTTGGGATGGGGGTTCTTTAAAATAGATCCTTGGATGGACACTCTCTCCCTCCCCTCTCCTCCCCCCCCCTCCGAAACGAAATCCTGGCTACAGTACTGTATATGTATGTATGTATGTATGTATGTATGAATATATATATATATATATATATATATATATATATATATATATATATATATATATATATTTTTTTTATTTATTTATTTTTTTTTTTCGGTTGGCACTATATACCATGGATATCTTTGGCCGCGCGATGTGGTATTCATACAGACATGTATTGCTTGCGGAAGAACAGACACAGTAGGTGCACTATTGCAAGCGCGTTAACCCGCTCGGCCACCCCGGCCTCCCCCATATATATTTGATATATATATATATATATATATATATATATATATATATATATATATATATATACATATATATATATATATATATATATATAAAGTGGATAGAGGGACTACTTAGAGCGAAATACTCATCCTTCAACTAGTTCCTAATTACTCTGTAAGAAGACAATCGAACTTCAGGTGAATAATTTCAATAGAACTTTGAACAGTTAATTTATTTTATAAATCAACTCATACAATTATTTGATTAATAAAAAGTTGTGGATTTATATTTTATAAGGTACATTAAACTTTTATATAATCAAAGCCTAATTCCTGCGGTACATGGCGATCGAGCCTCGTTCAGGAATTATTATATTCAATTTGTTAAATAATAGTGATATGTTGTACAGTCATGTACTTAACAATAATATAATTTTACTACTTTATTAAGCGCGTTGCATTATTCAATAAAATAATGATGTCAAAATATTACAACACATTTAAAACATATTTTCTTTAATATGTTTATTCATCAGAACATATGAATAATATTGGTCAAGGTATATAAATAATACAGGTGAGTTCACTTGGGTCCAAAAATCCACACGACATATTTCGGTGACGTCATTAGCCTCACTACATTGCTTTTATAGGCTTTTTCTATGTTAACTGCCTCATTTTTTTAAAATTATTCAATCGAAATAAGAAAGAACAATTGAAATTATTAAATAACCATTTCTAAATAAGAAATGTCTTATTTATAAATTAAATTTATAATAACATGGTGTCTCTCGATAGCATTCAAAGTGTTTGTAATTAAATAAACTTTCAGATTAAGAATATTTACAAGTAAAAAAAATTTCTAAGTTAAAAATAAAATAGCACATCGATTTTTCTAGGTTAAAAAAAAAGTACATAATGGATAGCTAAAGGATTAGTAAAAAGTATGGTGGGAACATCAAAGAATTCCTCATGTTTGATGTAGACAGAATATATCCTGAAATTATGAGGCTTAAACAGATCATTCCTCTAACATTTCAATTCCAGACTTTCCTCAATAGGAAATCTAACACTAAAATGGGTACAACTGTACAATAGGGGCGCGTTATCACTGTTTCCCCCCGAATTTACCCGAAGATCGCCGGACTAGCACACTCTAGCGGCATTTGTGCTAAACAACTGCTTTGTATTCTATTTTAACATTCTTGTTCATTGGAATTATTATTGCCTTAATTACATATTATTTAAAATTGTAAGTGCTGTCGGTTTTCGGTGATCTGGGAAGTTGTAATAATTTAAATGATAGTAAGGGCACGACCTCACCTGAAAAGGAACTTTTGGGGGTTTGTACATCTCTTGAGCGAGCGTAGCGAGCGGATTCGACAGATGTGATCTAATTAAAGCAGTAATTAATGAACTTATGGTAAGGCCCCGACCTCAACTGAAAAGGATCCGTTGCTGTTTTGCTTATTTCTCGGGCGAACGTAATGAGCGGAAGTTGACAACATTAATAATTTTAAATAATATCTAATTAAAGCAGTAATGATTTTAATAATTCCAATGAATACGAATGTTACAATTGAATGCAAAGCAGTTAGTTAGCACAAATGGCGCTAGAGTATGCTATTCCTACGACCTTCGGATAAGTTCGGGAGGAACCAGTGATAACGCGCCCCAATTGTAAAGTTATAACATAAAATATTTTTATTATTTGTAAAATAAATAGAAAATTTGGTCTCACAAAATATTATGTAGAAGTAACCATATTTTGGGATTTGGTAGATATAACCTCCCCTTCTCTCTTCCTCGCCCAATCTCCCAAAATGGCCACCCAAAGAAATGAAGGGCCTTGTGGGCGGTGCAGATCCCACATGTGAAATTATATCCTGTAATTGAATTCTATCTCCTTTAAAAAAACAAAAAATCCATAGGTTTTCCAATTCGAAACATAAACAATTGGGAATTAGAAAATGAATTCTAGCTTTGTTATATAAACATAAACACTATTATCCTCCATTTAACCATCAAGAATTGGTAGTCTGGAAACGAACCATACCCCTTCTTTTTTTTTCTTCTTTTTTTTTTTTATTTATATATTTTGTATTTCATTGTATTGGTAAGTAATATATATATTTATATATTTATAACAATGTTTCTACAATTACAGCCACATACGGAATAGCAGGCTTAGTTTATGATTAACACTTAATGTAAAACAATTAAAGAAAACAACGAAGCACAACGTAATCAATAGCAAATTATAATAGGAGAGGAAACCAACTACATCGTCCAGATGCCCACCGTTATTACTTCCTTGTACGCAGTAAAGGAAGTATTGTAATTCGGTTTTCAGATTTCAACGGAACTATCCATTTTGACTCGTCGTGACGTCTATACGTACGTTCGTTAGTTCGTATGTATCTTGGATAACTCAAAAATGGTTAGCCGTAGAAAGTTAAAATTTTGTATTTAGAATTTTTGTAAAATCTAGTTTTGAACCTCTCTTTTTTGTCACTACATGATTACCGGAAGTAGTACTTTACTTGAAGGTCATTATTGATTTTCATAAGAAATTACATTAAAATATAATGCAAAACTTCTCAAATTAGGTATATAAGATTACATATAGGTATATATAGGTATTACATATTAATATAAATAGCATAATAAATTTTGGTTGAAATTGGCAAACCGAAAGTGGTACTTTACTTGAAGGTCATATTGGACTTTCATCAGAAGGTATATCGACATTTAATACAGAGATCACATGGTTCGATGATAAAGGTTACAAACGCAATTTGTTTTCCAATCTAATTAAACAATTTTATTACTTGTTTTTAGTGTTCAAATTGAGTGTAAAATACTTTTTTTTCCTCCCAATTCATGAGCTGTACAAGTCTGCAGCAGGAGAATAAGATATAAGTTAAGTGGGTTCTTCCGCTTAAAATGTTGAGACCGTCGATTTTCAATGTTTTATACAATGACACAGACAGTTCTAATGTTGTCAAGAAATCTCTTGGGAACTTGTTACCTACTGAAAGAAAACGACATATAATAACGGAATGAGACCTATAGAAACAAGAGTATATGTGTGTCAATAGATAGATGTCGCGACGCGATATACTGCAATCTTCGGAAACTAGTAACCAAATTCAGGATCACTTTTTCATCAACCGATTTATAGTTAAATAAGCGTACAAGGAAGTCATGTGCTGTCTACATCAGATATTTTTTCAAGAGACATTGGTTGGATTTTCCAGCTCTTCAACATTTACCAATTATTTCTGATCTATCCTATATATCTTAAAACATATAATTTCTTCCTCAGCTGATTGCTTTATAGGCTTCAACATTTCTTCTATTCTCAAATCTGTTCAGTTTTCTTTCTATTTGGTTAACTGCCCGTTTTTAGTAGATAATGTGCCAAGAAACAAAACCAGTAAAAATTGCAAAATTAGAAGTTAGAGCCAAGTAACTAAATCAAGCATAACCAGGCCCCTGGATTCGCTGTAAATTTATTCTAGTTAAAATAAAGAAATAATAGGTATGAGAAACAAACCATTTTGAATTTATTTAGATTACTATCAAAGGTCGAAAATTTCCGGTTTTCTTCAATTTTAATTTAAGTCAGGGTCCCAATGATATATCGCACCTGTCGCTGAATATAGGTACTACCCAAAATTCTAAATTGGGTTCTAATTTTGTTTCTGCTCTTTTGAATATCTGTTTAATAAAACCATATGAACATTCGTGATACACTAAGAATTCTATTATTCTACGAAAGGTGCAATATGTAGACTTTAATACCGACCTTTGCATACTCAAATGTGTAATTTGACCGGACTGCAAATTAAATTGGCTTTAATCAGGCCGACGAGAATCGATAAGTCCTTCCACCATAAAGTACAAAACCTTTCTCCATCAGCCTCTCCAGGCTTTCTTGATAGTCGAAATAACCCTAGGAGGAGAATCAAAATAAAATTAACACGAAAGCATTTCTAATTGAAGATTGCAGTTTTTCAAAAGAATAATTTCTGCATGCTTAATTTAATAGTGTAGTTGCGGGTATAATAATTGTGTATTATTGCTCATCAAACTATTATTAGAACTAAAATAGATTTTATGACTCTCTTTAGCAGCGCTCATATTATTTCATTGAAAATAATAATATCTCTTCCATAACCACTTATTTGCAAACCTTTTTTTTTCTAACTACTTTTTTTTAATTTCTTGGAATTATTTCTTAGTATGTAACTCGATGATATAAGTTATATATAGTACAATAAAGGGTGTGCCAGCGGGCATAGCCCATCCAGTGGTGTATTTATGCAGCAGGGAATCTAGGAACTTGCTTGGGGCGCCAAATTTTTGGGGAGAGGCAAAATTCGAGTGAATTTATATTTTTAGATTCAAACGAATCAGCAAGTACGATATAACTCGTATAAATAACAGTTCAATTAAACACAAAAATCATCTTCACTTAGTTTTAACTATATATATGTATATATAGTGAAACCTCTCCTAACGGTCACCTCTCATCAGCGGATACCACTCCCTGCGGACAATTTTTAAATGTTTCGGCCTGGAAGAATAGGAATTTAGACCTCTTTTCACTAAACAGTTAAATCGTGATGACTCATCAAAGGTTAGCATCTACCAAATTATAACATTGTCCGATCTGAGTTAATCCGATCTAAATAAAAACTTGCTATGTCAAACTTGGCTAAATATCATTTCAGAAACTCATACAAAGCAAGTCAACCCGAATCAAACAAATAATTTTGGCAAAAAAGGGTGAGGCTCTCGTCCAATCGGTCCTTCAGTTAACTTTCCTGTTGTTTTTCTTTTATTAATTATTTTAAGTCTGTGTAGTTTCGCTGCCTTCAATGCACTTTTTGATATGATTTTGCGTAATTACATCATAATATGTAACCAAAATGACCAGTTCCAGAAAATTACCATGATTTCTTACGGAGTCCAGTGACTAAACCCCTTTTGCTTTATCGCCTCAGTATGCAATGCCTTGACTCACAATAGACAAATCTATATCAATTAAACGTTGAACAATTAATTTTCTGGTGTGAACTTCTCTTTCTCAGTTTTTGGTTTTGTTACGAATCAGAAGAGTTGAAATATCATGACCTTTTTGGCTTTGAAAAGCTACCTTAGCCGCTTTTTAGAGTTCATAATAACTTGAATCTTCATGAATCTCAATGGATTTATAAATTTAAAAATCCGTGAGCAGCAGAACTCCATCACTAAAATCGTATTTTCACTAAAATAAAAATATTATAAAAACAAAGAAATGAGAAAAAAGTCGAGACCCAGAAAAGACAGTTCCCTAACATAGCGAAATTTACCCATACTTTTATGGGTATATATATGTGTATATATTTTATCCACTATGGATTGATCAGTACGATGTGTATTGTAGCAACCCAATGTATTTGGGCAGCACTGATTTTCAATAAATCATTTCTCTCTTGTTCTGCATCTCCGCTGACCTTCGATATAGAAAATACCCTTCATACCGAATTTCAGCTCATTTGACCCAACGGGGGCCGCTGAAGTTGAAATAGCCATATATTTGGTAATACTAGTCCGATAGGTAATTTAATTTTCATTCAAATGCAACAGGTTTTGAGCCCCCTTACTCAATTTGGAGGGGTTCTAAAGGTGCGCAAATATTTTAAAAAATCGAAAAACCCGGGGACGGTGGGGTAATTAGTTTAGACCCCCAAAAGATACTTCCCTAACACCTACTCAATTCACATACTAATTTTCAGCCCTATAAACTAATATTGTGGAGCTACAGAGATGCGCGAAACTTTAAAAACGCCGAAATTTCAGGTAAACATACCGAAATTTTGACTGGAAGTTACTCATTCTCTAATGGTATCGTTCTTCCTGGAAGAAAGTCCTACATACCGAATTTCAGCTCATTTGACCCAAATGGGGTCGCTTTAAGTGCTCAAATGTAGCGGGGGAAAAATATGTATATATCAGACATCTCCAAAACTTCCATAATCGTGCTCTAGAAGTTATGAAACGAATAAATTCTGGGAAAAAAAAAACGCCATGTCCAGTAATAAATGTAGAATGTCTATATTCTTTACCTCCAAAGACCATGCATCAGGAGCAGAATACTTTGTTAAGCCGAATCGAATGTGATAATCATTTTCTACGTATTTTTCAACATCAGTCATCAGTCATTTAGAATAGTTTTCTTTTCAAATTTACAATAAAATTTATAGTCTAATCACCAAAACAAAAGTTAAACATGCAAATCAAAAGTTTTCGAGACTCGTTTAGCGTTTTTTTTTTTCGAATTTTAGAAAAAAATTAATGTGTTGGAAAGCAGGAATAAACGTTCAAGATGTGTCATAAACTTCACGGTGGTCTCCACTTTAATTCGTATTCGATTTCTTTAGCTACTAGTTACTAGTGTTTAAAGTTTTAGAACTTTTTTCAAAGTCTAAAAATGTTCAATTCCTTTTTTTCCAATGCATATATAGAGTAACTGTTATGCTGTGCTAAGAGTGAACATTAACTGGCGTACAAGTGAAAATTTAAATTAAGTTTAAAATTGATTTTACACGCGCAACCTTTCTGGGAAAAGCTAGAGTTACTCTAGTGCGACTTATTATAAAGCAGTGTAGTTTAAAAAATACCTGAATAATAAAAAATATAAATTAATTACAATTTTGAGCCTCCTGTGACGAGCCCTCGGCGATCGCCGACTAGCTTACCTGGTCAGGCTGTGCCTGTATAAAGTTAATTTAAAATTTATTTGTAGAACTCTTTTCTACTACATGTATACATATACTGGGAAGGAGTATATATTTTATAAAGGAATATGATATAATATAAAAATAAAAAAAACAATTTATATCAAGGCATTTCTTGATCGGATGCGCTGCAACAATGAAACGAATTTAAAAACAAATAGGCTACTAAATTATTTTGTTTTGTTCTGTGAATATACGAAAAAATCAAGATTATATTAAGTAGGTAATTCACTTCTTGTTATAAGTCCCACTTTCTGATGAAACTAATAAAATATTTTAGTAAAACAAGCCGATTTCAGTTTACTGGCCTGTTCTCAAAAAAAAAAGTAATGATTTGTGCTTGGTATGTTAAAGAAATTTAATAATTGAACTAAGATATTGTAGAATAGGAAATTAAAAAAATTGCTGTTTATAAAAACAATTTTAAAAAATAATATTTTATATTTTGTTATACAGTTTGTCAACCTGAGTGAGCATTATTATACCGATACAGAAGGCATGTGCATCAAAGAATTCATTCAGTTGGTTGCGGGATCCGTAAGTGGATAGGTTACAATAGGTACTGAGTTCGCCGATTATGTCAACTGTTATTTCGGCTTACAATGCTGTAACTTCGATAATTGAGTGGAAATGTACGACCTTTTAGAACGCTTTAGATGACCATCGTCTTATTTATAGACTCAGTCAAAAGAAAATCTCGTTGTTTTTATGTTATTTAGTTTTTTTTTCAATCTGATATAGTTTTGTGGATTATGTTTAAAGCCCTCATAACTAATTGTTCCTCGATTGATATGTCTGTAAAAAAGAAACTTTATACTGTTTTAATCTTGACATTTGTGTGTATATTGTATTACTGTTCGTTCGGCAACAGAGGTAAGTGCTTCAATGTATTTTTGAGGTTTGTTATTTGAAACAGTGCAGTGCCATTTGATGATTTTTTACTATTTCGACAGATGAACACTTCGTTTCTATGAAGCAATCAATGGATGAATATGAATTACTTGTAAGTTTTTGACATCTTTTTATATTAGATCTTACTTACACTCAATTTAAGATGAAATACTGTGTTAGTTTTAATGTAAGGCTTCTCAGATTTTATTTTCAGCTAATGCTGATTTTTAATTAATTTATGGAGTTTACTGAACAATAGAGGGGAATTAAATAGCAACCAAGTTTTTCCCCCAAGCTTAAAGTAAATGATTTCTGAACTAAGCCTGTCTCCTTCCTTTTCAAATCCATTTGTATGTGATTTGAATTGTTCGATTGAGTGAAAAAGAAAAGAAAAAATAACATTTTGTAATAGAATAAATTACCCATAAATATAGTAAAATACTAATGCGATACTTTTGGTAAAAGTCGGGCAGTTGATTTTTATATTATCGGACTATAATTGTTATAAATGATCTATTCAACTCCTCTTCCAAAATTTAAACTTGTGAGTTTCTTTCTTCATTTATTACTGATAAGTGAGCAAGCTATTTTAGCCGAACTTTTAATACTGACCAATATTTATGCAAATAACATTCCAAGGACCATCTATGTCCGCAGATTATGTATATGCTTAATATTTTGTAATTTTAATAATCCATGTTAACTTTATCTTATTCAAACTTTTACTCAGCTTTGATAACTTAAAGTATTTTTAAATTAAGACTTTTTTTATCACCTAATTGTCATAGTGAGGTGTCCTGCAATAGGAAAGATTATTAAATTTCATGCCCAGGAGCCTGATAAAATGATTTTTAAATGCCGTAAATTAAATTTAGGGTGGATTTTCATTTGTCTCTTAATCCCCATGAATTGTTTTAGTAAATATCCTTAAAATTAATTTCATCTCATTTGTCAAATATGTGATATAATTTTAAAAATTCTGAATAAATGTAAGTGTTTTTTAAATACTGAATTTATTTATTTTATTAAATGATCAAAGCAACTGACATCTCATAAATATTATGTGAAGTTATGTTGATATCTCATAACATAGCAATGCTGCTATCTTTTGGCAGTCCTTGGTATTAAGCTGAAAATCACTGACCTTACTTATATTGTAACAAGTTATACAGCAATTGCCTTTGAAACTCCTCAATGGGAAAAAATAACGGAAGTATACCATAGTCTCAGAAACAAACAAAGTAATAAATTAATAAAAAAGTTGATCATTGATCCTATCCTTAATGAAAATAAATAATTTTCTCTGTTACCAACAATGGACATATTTCTTTCCCAAGTTTGAAGGGACAATTTTAGTTTTTGAAATTAAGCTAATAATTTGGAAAATTAAATTTTATATTTAATTTTTCTACTCCTGTAACCATTGATTAGTTTTGAATAGTAATTTTTTAAAAAATACCTGTACAAATATAGTGTCAATATTGATAAACATAATATGTTTAAATTTTTGCATGGATAATGTTGCTCAATGATTAGTATGGCTAATTTGAAAATATTTTTCAATTTTCTTTTCTTATTAATACGCATCTTGCTTGCAGGGATGGTTATTTTTGTACATTTCAAAGGCTGAAGCTCAGTTGGCAGTGCCTATATTAAATAAATTAACGATAATATATTGCCTTTTGTTTTGTTTTCTTATTCTTTTGTAATCTCAACAAACTATTTTTCTGTAATAAAATTTCTTTTTCAAAACGTGGTTTCTTTTCTATTATTGTATTATTTTTTATTTTTGTAAACCTTTTAGATTGTCCTTGTAAATTGTAGATTTATTATTCAATTATAGGTGTTGCTAATAAGCCCTGATAACAGCAAAATCCTTGGTTAATATAATTTGAATTAAATGACTCTGTCTTTAATTGTTGTTAGTAAATTATTTTTCTTTTAATTTAAAAAAAAAATGTGTCTAATTGTAATATTTAAATAACATAAATTAATTATGAAAATATTTATTTTTTTTTATCAAAATTTCTTGCTAAGTATGACTGTTACAATGATTTACAATTTAATTCTAAAATGAAACATATCAATTCCAAAACTTTTTTTTTTCATAACCACAATTAAATTTTTGATGGATTTTGGAGGTATTTTACTCCCATCTATTTTGATATTTCAAACCTACAACGAGATTGTATTTTTACAAATTAAAATATGTATATATATATATATATATATATATATATATATATATATATATATATATATATATATATATTTAATTTTGTTTTAAAAAGCACTTATTGACTACCAAAGCATATTCAAATTCAAATGATGGTGATGTAAGTACAGCTTGGATAGTTTTAATATATTGACTGTTTTGTGTACAACACTTTTTAAAAAGTAAAGGTATAAAGTTTAAGCATTTAAAGCATAATAGTGACTTTATTGTTTATGAAAACTTTCTCCAAAAAATGTTCTTATTAAAAAACAGCAATATTTTGCAATTTCAGTTTTTAGCACATCTTAGAAAATCTGTCCAATGAATTTAAAAATTGGGTTTATAGTTGTTTTACTGGGTTGGTGTTTCAATCATTTTAATTCTTAACTAAACGATGCATATGCCACTTTCATTCCAACCGGCTAAATGGTATTGTTTTGTAATTGTTCATTACAGCTTATAAGTCAATATTTAAAATAATTCAGATTAGTTATATTCAATTTTCTCAAGAATTGAAAAGACCAAATGCCAAAAGAAATAGCCTCTGTTCTGTATCATAACATCTCTTTTTGTAATATGTTTGTTTTTTATACAATATAATGATATAATTGACTGTTTGACTGTGATGATATATTGACTGATACCAACTATCATCACAGAGGCAACTATCTGTCTCATTCAACAGATACCCAATAATGGTTATCAAGGTGATAATCATCTTTAAAGTTGTCATAGGTATTAGTTTCTTATGGATGCGTAAATGAGGCATAGTATTAATCATGTTTCCTCGTACACATCAAGCAACAAATGTATGGGGCGGGTGTATGAATGCATGTCTCAGCTTGTATGGGACTGTATGGAACATGTCAAAGGTTTCCTGATGGAAAGAGGATACAAGATACATGTTACGGAATAGGGAGGGAAGAGGCGACTGTACTTCAAAGAGTCTTGGTATCCTCGGGTTAATTTTATCATTTTATAATAAAATAGTAAAAATAATAATATGACATTCTATATAATGTTTAATAATATGACATTCTACGGTTAAATTTATCTTTTAATTGTTCTTATACATTAATAGCCTGGACTATGCCTTCCGAAAATAGATTTCTTCTACAATACCGTTTATCTTTACTTTTATTTTTTTTTTTTTAGCTAGATCACTAAGTTATTAACACACAAATTAATACAACATGGAGCAATTTGTTGTCATTGTGCACCACTGTGTTACTTCTGACTCAGTAGGTGTGTACACGAGACATTTGTATCACGACGTATGGGACTCGTGTCTCATGGCAATGTCCCATTTATTATCGCTAGGTGTATACTAGGCTTAACATATGTATTCTGTTCTGATATTGAATTCTTTTAAGAAAATGTTTTGATTTTTAATAAGCTTGAGGAATCTAAAATTTTGGAATTAAAAGATATATTTCATTTTACACAAAAATCTACCGATTGAATAGTTTTGTGAGACCACTTTTTAGCAAAACAGATTAATTTAATTCGATGTTAGCTGCTGTTAATTTTTTTTTTTCACAAACAAAATAATCAAATTCTTAAAGTCAATTTTCTTAAATAACTACTTTTATGTTTTATTTTTTTATAGCAATCATCTACGCTTGTATTCTAAGTATTTCATATTACTATTTTTGTTTTTATCACTTTTCTCACTTTGCCTTTGCATCTCCCCCTTCCCCACCTGTTAAGTTTTTGTTCTTTTCATTCAAGTAAGCCACTGATCTCACTGTGTTACTCATTTTCTTTTTATCTAAAAATTAAACTTCATCCCACTTTCAAACTCATGAAGATCATTTCTTGTTGATTGATTTTTTGTCGTTTTCCATGGTTTTTGCAAATCTATTCTATAATATGGTCGGAAATATGGGGGAAAAAATAACAAAATCTAGCCTTGGTCCTGCTGTATGTCCCTGTTTTGATATTTATTTAGTTTATAGTAGGTTGTCTTATTAATATGGGAATTGTTTTCTCATTTATTGTTCAGAATAATGATGTAATGCCTAATAATGGTAATTTTTTTTTTAATTAGGAATGGTTGACAAATGAATGCTAGAATTTAGAAGTATTGTATTGTATGCCTGTACTTACCTGATTTTTTTTTTAAATTAAAAAATGTTAAATTTGATTTTTAACGGTATTTGGCATTAATAACTATTCAAAAATAGCCTAGTTTAAATCGCTATCTCGGTTTGACTGCTCTAACCTTAATTTTAAGAAATACGAGCTTGAACATTTAAAATGTTAAAACATTTTTCGTTATCAATAAAATTTATCAATTTTCTCCTCATTACTTTGCATGGTTTTAATTTAACTATTGAAGTTGGTTTCATAAAAAAAGATCATATCTCTGATTTTATATAGAATATGTCGAAATGTAGTCTTTAAAAAAAAAAATTAATGAAACGGCTATTTCTCAACAGATCGCAGATAGAGTTCTTGTGCATTAGACCAAGAAGAGTCAGAATCACCAATAATCTCATTTTAGCCAAAAATGTCAGTTTATAATTTTGTCAAACCAAGGTAGCGAAATATTTTAGAATTTTGTCTACAAGGAAATTATTTATATGTCTTAAAAATAATTAGACAAACAAGTATAATAAAAAATAAAAAATTGGAGGACAAAAATCAAATTATTTGAAAACATCTTTAATTACAATAATTGTTATTGGAACAGAAACTGTAGTGTACAATAGTTCAACTTTTAATAACTAATTCAAACAGTTTTATAAATCTTATTGTACTAACTAGTACAATATGATAAGATTAATTAGAATTGATAGGCTGATATGTACAAATTATTTAACTTTTTACTGCAAAAACATTGCCCGGAATAATGGAAATCCACGGTATTAAAGCTTTAATAAATTATTATATAAAGCGAGTTAGCCTTGCAGATAGATCATTAACAAGCACAGTTCAAATCCTCGCTTGGCACATTAAATTTTCTCTTGCTAGAAAAGTGATGGGCTTTGTCTAGGTGGGAAACGTGGTTTGACAGATGTGTTGAATCATGTTATTTCCCTTGAAATCACAAAATAAACGATCAGACATATTTACCTATGCCAATCTTCAAGGCCCTTCATTTCATGGACTGTTGTCGTATTGCTTATTTTATTATTATATTATTAGTATTATTTAATTTATATATCATCATTGTGTATACTTTGTTACAGTTGCGCGAGACAAGAGAGCAGATACTTGATAGATTGAAAATGTGCCAAAGAGATTGTCAACACTGGGATCCAGATGTGCCCGTAATCTATGTTATTACTCCTACATATGCACGCCCTGTACAGAAAGCTGAACTCACGAGGTATGAATTTTAAAAGCCTTGTTTATTCAATTAAAACTTTTTCATGTGTTATTTTGTTGCTCTTCACTCAACTATGTCAAATCAGTATTTTGAAAAAACAATGTTAATTTTTTTTCCAAGTTTTATGTTAGAAAAAATTCTCATTAACCGTCCGAGTACCATAGGATCCTTTTAGGACCCCACGCATATCTAATTTTTGAAATAACTAATATAAAAGAATCCTTTGACACCTATCACATTCAATGAATTTTAGCGCAAAACTATGTGAAATATTTAGAAACTTAAATATTATAGGGCCTTTTCAAATAAATACCTATTTTTTCTCTCCTAAAACATGGCTGGGGTCCTTTTGGGACCTCCTTGGTCCCAGAGATGTGATCTTTTTTATCTTTTTAACTTTTTTATTTATTTATTTTTAATATAATACTGTTTAAAAAAATTACTAATAATTTCTTGTTTTAAAAAATATTTCTCATATAATACAAAATATATATTAATTGTTATTGTTATTGAATCAAAATGTGCCATCATTTGTGGTGTGAAAAAATTGGTGAGGCTAGTTTATTTAATAATTTAAACACTTTTTAAAATTCATTTGACCAAAAATCAATTATTTTGTAGTGTTAATATTTTTCCATATCCTTTGAAAAGAAATGTTTTGTCGGAAAAAACATGTCGATTTCAAATTTGAGTTATAAAATCTCGAGGATGTAGAATGTGTAGTTAAAGAGCTTTAAGGAGAAGCCAATTTTATCAATCTGCAACTTCATACCCGTTGAAGGGAGTTGGCCCCGAAAGCCTATCAGAAATCGCGCTTCATAGGTGTTTGGTTAAGAGGGTAGCAGGAGGAGAGAATACATAAATACAAAAAATGGGTTAGCACCATCGCCTACAATGTTAACATTATACATCAAAAGTCATCATACATCACCATAATCTGGTCTTAAAATGTAACCTAGTTACAGAAAAAGACGTTCAAAACAATAAATTTTATATGTGTTACTGTAAATTTATCTCTTTTGTAATTTTGGGGATATGAAAAAATTATCTGGTTTTCAGTCCTGGTGATGCCTAAATTGGCGTAACTTTGATCGGTTATTTATTTATTGCTGTTTGAGGGACTAAAGGCTATGTTTCACATTCTTCAATTGGAAATTCTTTTTATGGAAGATTATTTGTGATAATTACGATCATCATACTATTATAACAAGTATAATTAAAAAAAAGTACAAACAGTGCCTGGACAATAAATATTTTCACACAATTTTTCAAAATGACAGCATTATTTTTAATTATTTAAGTTTATATTATTATAACAATCCATAATCTTAATTAATTAATCCATAAACTATTTATAACAAGAATCTATAAGTAATGATAGCTAATTAATTTACCGAAAATTTCCTAGCAAAATTTTAATTTTTCGAGAAAAAAAATTTGTTTCATTTTTACAATTAAACTTCTTGGTAACCCTTCATCATTATCAATCGTGGTGCTACAACTTTTGAAGAGTCAAAGTTGCGAATCCATAAGATGGACCTTGCATCCACTCCATTACAGCCGAGGTCTTCCCACTCTTGTTTCATAAACCCTTTCATCTAGGATTCGCCCATTGAAAACATCTTACGTTTATCACCTTTAAAACAAGTGGGTTCCTGTAGAGTTCTGTTGGTTCAGCATTCGCACCTATCTTTCAGATTCCATTGGCACAAACTGGGCCGTAAATTCTCCTTAATATTCGCCTTTAAAATATCAGGAGATCCTATGCACCAGATAATATTCCAACATTCAGAGGCATAAGGACTGATCTTGTCTTAACTCTTATAGCATATTATTGTATTATATATTTTACTTATTATTGTAACCATTATAACTTTGTAAGCTTCGTAACTTTTAAAGAATTAAATCCTACAAAATCTCTTTTAAATCGTTTTTTCTTTTAACTCCCCAGGCTTTCGCAGACATTGATGCTCGTCAACAACCTGCATTGGATTGTTATCGAAGACTCTCCAAAGAAATCAATGCTTGTTGAAAATCTGCTCGCCCGAACAACCCTCAACTATACACATTTGATAGCCCAGACGCCACAAAAGTATCGGCGAAAGGGTGCTGTGAGTATTGTTTACTCTCTTCGGTCTTGACACTTTTTATTTAGATTGTCCTTTTAAATGAAATATTTGAGTTACTCAGCTTGTCGGAGCTCATTTACTTTTGAAAGAACTGCTATAAATAGTAAAATTCGGACCTAAAGGTGTACTGATGTTGGTAGGTTCCGATCGGAATTAGTCGAGGGGAGTCTCACAAAGAAATGAAGCACTGAAATGGCTGAGGAAAAACAGATCTGAAAAAGATAAAGGTGTCGTCTATTTTGCCGATGATGACAATTCGTACTCTATACAAATATTTGAAGAGGTAAGTTATTAATTTTTAATTATATTTTATAATTAACTGCACTCTCTCACATCAGATAAACTATGTCCTTCATCCTAGAAAAAGTTAAATACTTTTTAACTTTCATTTCTGCTGGGGTTTTTTCAATTTATTCTTAATTTTATTGTTTTCTGGACTAATATATAATACTTAATATTGGCATTCTTAACTTACCTATTTCTAATTATTTGCCACTTCTATAATTTTGTTTTTATTGAAAACTAGTTTCGAATATTATACATTCATTTTCAGTTCAAGGTTAGATTATATCAAACAGAAAAGCTTGTACTGGTTAGTTCTCATAATGAACTAATTAGATTGATCCTTCTATACCATCATGCAGATGTCAACTGAGCTTACCTATTTCTGTTAAAATATTTGTTCAGTATAAACGTAAAACTTAGTTCTTTTCCTTTAGTAAGTCTTTTTAACTTGGTAATCTTCCGATAGGTATTTTAGTTTGACAAGGTGAGCATATCTTATACATGCCTCTCATGATGGACAAATATTTCTGTCTGTTAAAAATCAAATATATAATTTTAAAAAATATTTGGGATTTTACAGATATATTTGAACAAAAAACAAATTATTTTTGTTTAAAAAAAAAATTATTTAAAAATAACTCTAAAACACTAGTATGGGGTTTTTGTGGGATGTGTGGAGTGCTGTGTCATCAGTAAATGTAGCCAATAAAGTATAATCATGCTCGGGTAAGTCTGTCGGTTATATTAGCATCTTTTATACTGCAAAACCATCTTGATGAGATTTGTAATGGGGCTACCAGGTGGAAAGTAAAGATGAATGAAATAAAAAGTGTATTCATTATGTTCACACTCAATCATGGTTCATTTCCTTAGGTGTATTTTAAAAATGTGCCAATTCCAACATCTGATGAAGTGTGATATTTGGGACTTCACTTGGGCAAGAGACCAACATGGAGGACCCACCCACATCAGACTGAAAAGAAAACAACCGAACATATGATTTCGACTATTATCCAGGTTACCTCACAGACGCTCCAAATTATCCTTAACTAACTGACTTATAATCTACAAAGTACTAATAAACCTTTATGGACATATGGGATAGAGGTGTGGAGCTCTGCTAAAACTTCAAATATCCAAAGAATGCAGTGGTTCCAGTCAAAAGCATTGAAAAAAATAGTGGGCATGCCATTCTGTGTGACGAATGACTTGCTACGCAAGGACTTAGACATCCTAACAATTTCAGATACTGCCACAGAATACTACAAAATTTCCACAACAGACTGACTTGCAAAATGAACCACTTAGCAAAAACACTTGCATCCATGAACCCATACAATCCACCATGACAACTTTCGAGGCGGTAGCCTAGAGACTTGTTGACTACTATAACTGGATGAATGCAGATTTGCTTATTGCAAAAATATTTTTCAGATGGCAAATTAATTACTGCCAAAGTATTTAAATAAATTTAACGTAAAAAAAAATATAAATAAACTATGTAAATATTATCAAGAATAAAAAAAAAAAAAAAAAAAAACTTATAATATTTTATAAACACATTTTCCTGTAAATAAATGAGAAGTTAATGGAAAATTAAACTTAAAATTTAGTGCTTTAAAAATCACAAACTTATTTACATGACAAAATGCAATAATTACAAACATTGTAAACAAATATACTGTTAACACATTTCGAATGAGTGATTCTCGTTTTGGTTTCCAAACATGGCCTACCTCTTTTTTTAGGAGGTTCTCGAGACTACTATTCTTCTATTTCTTGACTTTGAAAACATTCTTGAATTTTGTTGGCACTTATTCCTGATTATTAATGATGATAATTTGAAAAATAAATTCACTTTAAGTAGTATTTTAGTTTGCTGATAAACATAAAACGTTTGAAAAATAATGATGAAAACTAAAAATAAAAACTTGCATGGATGGATGTGCCTATACCTGAGATACTAAACACGTTTTTCTCGCCTCCTGTTTACAGCAGAGGGATGCGATTAGAACTGAAGTAATGTTGTATCAAAAGAAGAGGATAGAAAAAAGGGTGGATTTCTCTCCCTCTTATATTCCATGAAAAATGAACAAGCATTTCGGCTCTGTATCTGATAGATTGGCCTTATGTTACCCATGGCTAATGATTGATAGAACGTAAATAAAACAAAAAATATCTGCTTTCTTAAACTTTATGATTATATTATAAAATCTTTTCGCCTTTTCAATTTTTATTGTTAGTATTTATATTTTATGTAAATATTATTTATTTATTCTGGTTCATTTCTTGATATACTGTCGGGTCTTTTTTTTTACAATAGGCACAGGATTTGTCAAAACCATTAAATGATTACTTTTTAAAATCACACTTACCTAGCAATAAAACATATGCCCGTTAAGCTTTTATTTCAATATTGTGACATTTTTTACAATAGGCTCACAACTTGTCAAAACCATTAAATGAATGATTACTTTTTATAATCACAGTTACCTAGCTGTGATATGAAAAAGAAGATATTTTTTATCAATATTGGATTATTGGCCTCCCCAGTAAGTTGTTCTTTGTTTATCAAAAAAAAAAAAACTTGTTTGTATTTCTTTTCTAAATAAACAATTTCTTTCTTTAACATAATCTAATTTATATAGCAATAAAGCGCATGTTTCTTACAGATATAATAATGACTGTTATTAAATATATAACTGTTACTGGTTTCTATGAAATGTGTGCCTATTTTAAAAAAGATCCATATTGTCTTATAAGTGGTATATAGAAATATATATTTAAAAATAAATATTATTGAGGTAGCATGAGTTGATCATTTTATACCATCAAATATTTTTAAATAATAAAATTAATTTATTATAATATGGTTTAATATTAAAGTGAAGAAAAGAAAATATATTATTTAAATATTTCCCATAACCTTTTATTACAATTTTTTTTTTTTTTTTTTCTGTTATGATAGATGAGATCAACGAGGGAAGTTAGTGTCTGGCCAGTCGGTTTGGTTGGTGGCCTTATGGTCGAAAAGCCCCTCCTCAATTTGACTACGGGTAAGGTCGTTGGTTGGAATTCCGTATGGCGGCCTGATAGACCTTTTCCTATAGACATGGCTGGGTTCGCCATTAACCTAGGTCATATCATAAGGCGGTCAACAGTAAGTTAATCTTCATATCCTTATCCTATATTTACCTGTTTTGGCAATTTATATCTTATGTAATTATACACATCAAAAAAAGTTACACTCATCATCACCCTTTCTTTCGCCGATAATAGTGTGCCATAGCAAAGACAGCTTTTTACACCAATAGCACAAGATTAGGAAATTATTAAGAGAAGTTTCTGGATTAACTCCAGATTGGGGGCCGAAACACGATAATTTCTGAAAAATAAGTGATAACCAACCAATTCTTATTTTTAATTATATAAATGCTAGTTTCAAGATAAATATAAACATTTATTTCAATTATTATAAGCAATCCAAGGTTATTTCTTTTGATTAATTTCACAATGTTTCAAGGTTTTTTGGTTCATCATCAGTAATTTATATGAAAGAGAAGCACCTCAGTTTTATGTTATAATATAATCTTTACATTAATTACAAATTAAAAGAAAAATACTGAAGTAGAATGATAGAAAGAATGTAGTTTGATCTATTTTTTCAGGCATATTTTTCTTTTAACGTAAGCGGAGGCTTCTTGGAAAGTCATATTCTAGAACAACTTACAACAAAGGATAATCTGGAACCGAAAGCAGACAACTGCTCTCAGGTAATTTTTATTTATCTAGAATAGTTTACTTTGATATCTTATCATTTTTTTAAAAATCAATCATCAAAATGGAAAAAATAATCTAAAATTATGGGAGTTTCTTTATTTTGAGAAAAGAGATTTCGTATGAGAGAGCGTTCAAAATCAGTAGTTAAATGTTCAGTAGCTGTTAGTAGTAATACCGTTTGTATTTAGTACTCCTCCTCGGTAATTCCACAAGCCCAGAGAACAATTTCTTATTGTGCTATCACTAACGTGTTGCCACGCTGTTCATTGCTGAAAATAAGGTGATTTTAAGCTCCTTCCCTTCCTCGATTA
Organism: Rhaphigaster nebulosa; assembly: GCA_948150685.1. NCBI lineage: Eukaryota > Metazoa > Arthropoda > Insecta > Hemiptera > Pentatomidae > Rhaphigaster > Rhaphigaster nebulosa. The sequence continues at coordinate 130,556,409 of OX411310.1, read as the reverse complement.
CTGTCGAGAAGTTGCATCACTACTTCCTTTTGGTAAAATGTTTTAATTATGACCAGGTCTGAAGGTTGCCATTTAAATGTTGTGTAGCAGGCAAAAACACAGCATTAACATTTTATTTTGTTTTTTTCTATTTACTCAAATTACCCATTCATCGAATATTTTGTCAGAAAAGTTTTTATCTTTTTGAAACGCCTTTTTTTCGTGGACTTGCTTATCATGAGTGATCTTAATTTTTCAAATCCTTCCATGTTGATGATCAATATGGTTACACTTTCTATACTATTTTTTCACCAGTGCTCTTTTCTTCCTTAAAACACATGGGACGATCAGGGAGACTCTTGTAAAATAAACCCATCTAATATGAATAAAAATTTTTTCTAGATTCATAAAAATTGATCGTTTTTCCCAACTCGTCTTTCCAAGCCATATCTTCTTCAGAAGCTCTTTTAGTTCTGGGTACTCACCTGTTTTGAGAGAAGATTTTGCCTTTGTTTTTTAGATGTCATTGTCGACAGAGGAATGTTATAGCGTTTGGACATATCAATTTGTTTTTCACCACCAGCCACAGCTTTAATGATTTTTTGTTTTTTCTTGTTTGAAAAAGACTTGTTAGACCTTCACTAATTGTCAAAACCAAACTCTTTTTTTTCTTCGTTACCTGTTTCTTCGGTCATGGGGGGTTTTCGGCAGCAGTGGGGGTATACATTGTCCACTGCTGCCAATAAATATGCTGTTTATTTATAATTTTACAGTTTATATCTGTAGGTTTAATTATGGGAACAATTTAACAAGGTGTTTGTGGTGCACCCCAGTGTATAGTTGTGCACCTTAGTGCTGGTGCTTCTTATCTACTGTCAGATTGCCTGGCCAGTCCTCCTAGCACTCTGCATTCGTCCAGGTGCTGGTCCAGCCTTCCTGGTCCACTGCATCCATCTGGCATTGAATATCCTTTCGATGAGCTTGTAGCTTTCCCTTGTTCATGTCTGAATCTCTGAGAAACAATAGTCAGGAAGGGCCCATATCGTCTTCAATCTTGATTGGACGGTGCTCCTTTTAGGCTCGCCTCCCATCGTCTCTTCTATGGAATCTCCCCTGATGACCGTCTTCCATTGGTTAGAGTTCTTGCTTGATTCTCTGTTGGAGTCCCTCCGGTAGTGCTTCCAGCCTCTGCTTCTTCATATTATATTTCCAAGCATCCTCCTTAAGGATGAGGTCCAGAGGCCAGCACTTGCACTGCCTCATGTAACACTGTTCAGAATGTCTTTGGGAACCTCCAGCCAGATGTATGGTGGCTAGTCTCCTTTTCTGTTGCTGCGTGAGGCTTCGACTCCGCACAGGGATATGTATATCAGGATATTCAAGATCAAGCCTTTATAGTGGCGGGGTGCCTGAGCCTCCAAAATGCACCTCTTATAATCTATTTATTGACTGGGTCACCCTATCCCTCCAGGTGAGGGGTGGCATCGAAGTTTCTTATTTAATGGCAAAGTATGTCACCTCCTTACCTAGTCTTATCTCTGACCCTGTATATTCAGGTTGATAGGGTGAGTCCTGTCCATGAAGCCTCTGATGAATATAGCCTGGGTCTTGGCTGCAGCCATACTCAATTTCTTCCTCATGCACTATTCCGCAATGAGAACCATTCCGCACCTTTTCGCTTGAGTCTTCATTCTGGCTCTGATTGATGTTGGCTGTGGCAAGGAACTCTCTCTTTTTCAGCTCTCACAGCAACTGATCAAATGTGTTTTTGTCAAAACCAAACTGAAACAAGCATCACATTCAATGAAAAGAGCACTATAATAGAAAAGAAAATTTAAACAAATCGAAATTTATAGAAACGATTCCCCCTGAAACTATATTTGAAGCTCAGTTAACTGTTTCGGTTTCTGATTTTTTTATTTATATTATATTCTTTCAAGATATAAAGTACTTGATATACAAATATTATTTCAATTATAGGTACTGGTCTGGCATACCAGAACAGAAGCGCCGAAGCTTACAGAAGAAAACAAAATAAAATTACGTGGCCTTCGGTCAGATACAGGTATGGAGGTGTAAAGTGGCATGTGATATGTTTAAATAAATTGCTTTTATTTATATTTAAATTATTAAAAAAATAAAAAACAAAAAAGACAAGATGTGTGCATTAAACCTATTAATAATAATGTTTAAATTTACTGTAAATATGTAAATCTAATTGATTGATGTCTTGTATATATTTATGTACATGGAAACGTATAAGATGTTGAAAGTGTTTGTCCGTTTAGAATACTCTCTAAATTATAAGGTATATGCTATGTGATATCGTTTAAGTTGAGGCAATGGAACAGATTATTTGTACTTATTTATTATTTAAAATAGATTTATTTTTTTTTTTAATTCTATTAAAGAATTTATTTATATATATATTTTCTTTTCACATTTAATTTTTTATCTCGTATACTGTTTTTTACATTATATCCTGACTCAGGTTTTAAAAAAAAAAAGAAAAGAAATATTGTTCAATTTCAAAAGGTACTTTTGTAGAGGAAATCATCAGGATTTTAATAGTTACCTATCTCTTTTTCGAAACTAACTAAATCGAGACAAACAACATTTGTCTTAAAAAAGAAGAAATATTTCTTTTGTTTTTGTTTCCATACTTTTTCATGCAAGCATACATTTTATATATATTTAATCCTGTACCACTACAACCCAAGGAGGTGTTTAAGCCACGAGAATGCTCAACTGCTACATTTTTCTCCCAATTAAGGGTACCCATTTTATAGAGACAGGATGAACCCCAGGAGAGTCTCCCGATCCACACATTGTTTTGGTTCCTGATTTTTCATTTATATTAAATTTTTCTTTTGAAAAGAAATTGACTATATTCTTTTTAATCTTGATCTTAATTCTTCTATTATTCTTAATCTTATTGAAACTAAATCTGTCATGAAATATGTTTTTTTTTAAATAATCTTAATTTTATTATCAAGAGAAATGAGCTGGTGATTATATTTTTGTTTTTATCACAATGAACCGTCTTAACTTAGGAAATTAAATGTAAATATTGTATTAATATTATGTTAGCATTTCCCTATCATCTGTTCCATTGCTTAAGAGCAGACGTTCTCAGGACTCCTTCCTCACGACTAAATGAAAGTATCGTAATTCGTTTTCTTTTTTTCTGGATCGATTTAGTATTTTATTTATTAATATTATTTTTTTTTTTCAAGTTTCTATGGAAGGTTTTTATAATAAATTTTTTCTAGAGAAACTCCCAATTTAAAAATACCTTCAGGTAAAGTATATTGATCTAAAAGTATGAAAAAAAAATATATTTATTAATAAAAACAGTTATAATATTTTTATTATTAATATTCTTTTTCTATATTTTTAGATATAGATAATATACTTAACTTGATCGGTTTATACCAGAGAAGTTATTAAAGAGTCTGGGAATTACAGTTGTTTTTGGATATTTTTAAAACTATTATTTGTTTAAATTTTATTAAAAAAAAAATAATAATTATAAATTAATCGTTCCTAAATAAGGAGTGGTCACTGTGTTTTAGTCTAATTGATGAATTATTTTTTAATCTCCTTCAAAAGCAGGGGCTAGTTAATCCTCGTAATCTTATATCCCTCAGTTGATTATTAAAAGTATCAAATATTCATAAAATTTATTGTGGGGATTTAAAATTTTAAAAACAATATGTTATGCTCTTTTATCTTATAAATTATTTATTCGTATTATATGTTCCCTATTGGATTGATTCTCAGTACCCATAATGATTTTTTTTTAATGGATTTGCCCTGGAAGAGAGTCAACCCAGTCTTGTGTGAATAACTGAATAGTTATTTAAATAAAAAAGTTGCTATTTGTTCTAGAAAATCAAACATGCGTTAGTTAAATCTTACATGTTAACTAATAACGTGGTGGCAACCGATTATAGCAGTCCTCATCTCTATCAGGGATGTTGTTCCACATATTTATTTATTTATCTCGGATTTAAATTAAAATCTGTTTTATTAATAATACTGTGAAATATTATTTATAATATTTAAGGTAATGTGGGGCAAGTATGCTCTAGATTTTACAAAGTTTTAAATTACGGTAAAATTTTTATTTTTGATGCTAGGTTTTTTCTCTGTTTTTAAAAATGTTGCTTAGACGATTATGTTTAAATATTGCATTCAAGTCTATCACGCCTATTCTTATGAGATTGCTAATTCAATTTAATAGTACCTAGTATGCTCCTGCCTTAAGGGGTAAGTGTGTACAAGGTATCTTTATACAAGATTTTTAGGTTTCTTTATTCAAGGAGTGGCGATTTCTCGGCAAGTGCAAAATAGTTCATTTCTAGGAGATTATTTTGCTAATGTAATCTTCGAAAAAAATTAAAACTTGTCTGAGATTCATATTTTATAATATCTGTGAGTCATGAAAATGAGATGTGGAACATCATTGAATATATTTATTAAAAGAAATAGCTTTTATTTCAATGTGCTAGTCCGCAGTTGATCTGGCAAAACATAGTAAGGAAGAAGTATGCTCCACATGTACTTATCCCGCAAAAGTGATCTGAACTTGTGTTTTGCGGACTAGCACTTAGAAACCTGTCAAGGAGAATTATAAAACATGAAGTACTTTAAAGAACAGCTTCTGAAGATTCCACTTACTGCAAAAGCGAAAAAAAAACAGGCATAATGGTGGATAAGCACTAATACGGTTGTATAGCAGAAGTTGAAAGATCTAACTTAATCAATAGATTGGAACTGATTTCTTTAAAGCTCCTTATATGTCACCTTAGCGAACTCTCATGGTTAATTTGTGATACATCAGTGTTCAAAATGTATGCTCTACAAAGGACAGCTCTTACCAGTTCAGTATTTTGATTTAACGAGACGATAAATGATTTAAGCACTTACTCCCAAAAAGGTACTGTCACCACATTACCTTATATAAATTATTTTTTATGATAAATTAAAATAATTATAGGGTTGTACTATTTAAATCCCCCACATTTTTCTTCATATTAATTAATTCATAGTTTTTCATATCATTATTGGTCATTATTAAAACTTATTAATAATTTTATATTTATTGTACAAAGTTTTGTCTTTTTTGTATAAAAAAAAGTTGAGAATTCGAGGCTTAGTTTCTTTGAATGAAAATAAAAAAAATTATAAGTAGGAATTTGCAAAAAAAAAAAAAATATGAAACTATGCATTAATTTGCTCATATTTACAAATGAAGGTATTGCGTAGGAGCCTATTTATTGTCGAGAAACTGAATCGATAGTGAGATTTTGTCAGAGATATTTAAACGATATATTGAGGAAGAAATGGTTGATCCATTTAGATTGAGAAATTATTAACAAGAAAAGTGTGGGATTGGATTAGTTCACCCCTAAGATCATTCTGATTTATTATTAACAATTATTTATTTCGAATAATATTTATTAGTAACATCTAAATTTCTAGAAATGTGGACTTCTTTTATTTTTTTAATAATTTCAGTTATACAACAGGAAAACATTTAAACAAATATCGAATTCATGAATAGATTAATTTTTCTCTCACATAAATTTATTTAGTTTTGGTAAAAAATTTCAAAATTAGTTATTTTAGATATTAACAATAACAATTGCTCTGTGTTTAAATTCAAAAACCTTAATCGAAAAATGTAAAAATCAGTTAATTTTTTTTACAAAATTATTTTTCATGTGAGATTCAAGAATTTGAATCTTATTCTTGGCATTCATATTATTTTTTTATTACGTTTCAAATCTTAAGGCCACCATAAACGATCAAACTGTGCAACAAACAGCTTTTGTGCAATTTTTTTGACATTGTATCGGATGAATCTTCACCTTATTCACCTTAAAGAAACTGTTAAGGTGAATTGGTCGCGACTGAAAATTTGCACTACAGGAGAAGGTTGCACTACTGTTACAACTTATAGAGCAGTGTTTGACAAATACTAGTACAGGTGGTCACTTTGCAATTGGAAAAAATTTCCTTTACAAGCAAAAATAAAATGATTAGACAGAATTGTGAAAAGTTAAATGTGAAGTTTACAAAAAATGAGACATGAAGGAATTATGTAAAATCATTGTTGAACTGATATCGATTCATTCCGATGATAGTTTTTGTAGTCCACTGCTGAACATATTCAGCTATCAAACGGTCATAGCCAAAAGCCTCCCTCTTCTTCGACCATTCCTTGACCCAAATCCTATGCTTTCTTTTTCAACGGTTTTTGTGTCAGAAACCGCATGAATTGTACACTGCAGTGTTATTGCATTAATAGCAATTGCAGCACAAATGGCTTATGTATCCGACATATTTCCAACTACTGCCAAAGCCAAGAGCGGAATGAAGTTTGCACTAATAGTAGTGTGTATGACAATGTGTTGCACAACACAGAGAATCGCGCAACAGTTTGATTGTGTATGGAAGCTTTTACAGTAGCACTTTGAATTTAAAAATAGTTGGTTATATATTAATTAATTAGGTTGGTTATCAAATTTCTTTATGGATACAGCATAATTTTTATTTTTCCAATAAATAGTTCATATAATTTTTTATTTTTACTAAGCTCGTCAATTTTCCTTTAATTTTCCATTGATTATTCTGAACTAATTGATAATCCCACAAGTGTGTATTTGTCTATATACACAGGTTTATTTATGTGCATATCTTTTTTTTTCTTGTCTGGAAATGAATTAATTTTTTTTTTTTTTTTATTCAGCATTATCTGATTTTTTTTTTAAATTTTGCTTATGCGTATAATTTATAATATACAAGGTGAAAATTAACTTAATGTCTATAAAACTATGATACCCTCTGACTAAGACTGTGTAAATGAAAACTATTATGAAAGATGATGAGAAAGGTGCTAGAGTGATGTAAATGAGATTATATCGTTTGTATTATACACAAATCTTAGTATCTTTTATTTATCAATTAAAATTTCATCTCGGTAAAAAATTATCGCTAGATTTAGAGGAAGGAGAAGATAAGAATATTTTATTAACTGAGTTGTAAGGTTTTATTAGTTGATGTGCCATTGTTTGTGAATCTCTGCTGTAGTTTCGCATCTCTACCTATTGGTTTATTAATTTTTTTTTATATTATTGTTTTTTGTTATATATATAAACAATGTAACTGAGAAAATATAATTATATCTTCGGTGTAAAAGCGTGAAACCGCGTAGGTTCAAAGAGGTTTGATTTAGTGTTATTTTATTTTTGCATAAATTTTATGCTCAACAATTAATTCTTAATTATTACACCTCAATAATATTCCGTTTGCTTGTGCATAATGTTTAAAAAAATCTGAATATGATTAAAATTTAATTTTTTAAATGTTTTTTTGTCTCTTCTGTAAAGTTTGGATTTGATAATTAATTGGTTTCCCACTTTTGCCAATGCCATAGTTTATTTATAATTTTAATATAATTTATCTGACTGTAATATATTTTAAAATGTTTAAAAGAAACATATCACATTTTATTGTCATACATATCTCAATTTAAAAATTTGCGATTGTTTAAGTTTATTATTTATTAGTACTTAGCCGCCCCAAATTGATGATATTTTATTTTTATTATTTTGTGTGTATATATATATATATATATATATATATATATATATATATATATATATATATATATATAAAGGAATAATGTGAATAAGGTGACTTGAAAATAATAGCAGTGTCATTAATGGAAGATAAGTCAAATTATGTCTAATTAAAGATAAATCAAATTATGATATGCTTGTGTTAATGTATGTCATTACATTATTATAATAATATAATACATTTTATCACATCATAATCTTATTCTATTACAAACTAAGTTTACATAACTAATTGTAATTATATAAAATATAGTTTTAAAAAAGAGAGGTGATGTCATATATAAAAATTTCCAAATGTTAATAATATATCATAATTAGCATAAGTTTATATTTTGTATTTTAAAATGGTCCATACATGGTTGAAACGGCACCTCAATAAAGAAAAAGAAAATAATTGTAGTGCTTGAGATAAAAAGTTCATATCCTTTTTAATATAATTAAAATAATTTTATCAAGAAGAATCCAAAAAATGGAGAAAATATGTTTATATATACATATATATTTTTTTTTAAAATTACTTTGCCCATCACTCTCTTTGATTTATTAATTGTGCTTCCACATCATTTTCACGCTCGTTAGTCTCGAGTAACTGCGTAAAAAGTATATTTTTAGTTTTTAGTAGAACTGTAAAATTGAACTATAAGGTCAGTTTTTAACAAAATAGAAGTCACCCATAAAAAAATTTCTGTTGCACGATAGATATTATTTAAATGATATATTACTAGATAGATATTATTTAAATGATATATTACTAGATTTGTGAGAATATTTTTTTCTTTTGGAAAATATCACTAAGCAGAGATGACTGGTTTACTTTATTAAAATTTTAAAATTCATGTTACAGGTTTATTTATGTTGTTTTTTTAAATATCCCAAAAATCTTCCATTAATGACAATTTTACTTGGTAAAATAAAAATAAAATTTGAAAATGTTTTAGAAAAAAATTGTTCTTATTAAAAAAATTTAAATTGATTTTTTACTTTACATAAATAATTTAGTGTAAATATATTTCTGTTATTACAATCCCTCAACACTAAAATTTCTGATAATTTTTTATCAAATGCTTAAATTGTTATTTAATATATTAACGAAATTATTGCACAGTATAGATAATACAAGTTACTTTGACTGAAATTCAATTCTAATTTGTTTTGTTTGAGACGTAGATTGAAGGATTGAGTTAGATTTGATCTATTTAGGTTTTAAGTTATCAAATTGGAGCTTACTTAGATTTCAATAGCAGGAGGTATTCTGACAATATTCATTTGTAGTATCGAAATCGAACCTAAATATTGTTAAAACAAAATGTGAAATACAAAGAATAGAACTGAATGCGTAAGGATTTTTATTAATGTTTCGTTCATTTCGAAGAAAAATGTATGTTTATCTATTACTGGACTCCTCTGTCAGTTTTTCTCCATTCCGTTCTGTTATATTTAAATTATTTTGTTAATTTTAAGTATAATTTTTTTTCTTATGTAAATGATGACTTATCTGAAGATGCATTGTTAGATAAATTTCTCACTGAGCATATACATACACTGATAATAAAAACAAAAAAAAAATTGCCATTCTTTATCACTTCTTCTTTCTTTGAATGAGCATAATTAACATCTTAGTTATGTGGAACAAATTAGAAATATATTTAAAAATAGCGGGTATTTCCTCCTTCTGCCATTATTATCGCTTACATTGGTTATGGCTTGACTTTAAAAAGTTTAGGTAAAATTCCTGAGATAATACTTATATCCATAATCGTTTTCCAGAACTACCGTTAATGCTTGTATAGTAAATAATCTCTTCATTTGTTCAAAGAAGTTATAACTGAACGATATAATGACCACTCTAAGCATCAAATTGAAACGCTTTAACCTATCAGAATAGGGTGGCCCCTTTTTTTACCTCGTAGTGTAATAATGATATGATGTTATTTTTTATCCAATTCACTTGAATATTAAAGGTAATTTTAGTGTGGTAAGATTTTATATTGACCTATTAAACATTTTGTTATTTTTTACACTATTAATAGTTACTATTGATGTTACTCTAACAGCTCAACATGATTATATTTTGTTACCTTTTCATTAATAACTTTTATAATAATATTTTTTGAAAACGTTATTATCGGTATCAGGCTTAACTCTTTTTTGTAATGAATGTTCTTTTGTACAAACATCTTCAGATAAAATTAACCTAAAAACAAACATGAGAATTATTGTATTAAATAATTAGCTGTTATTAATAAATAAGTCTCGAAATAATCCTGTTGACAGTATCTGATTCGGTAATCCTTGCGGTGTTTATGTGGTAACGAAGGACTTGCTATTTCAAGATCAAGTCTAATATTTGAAATGGCCGCTCTAACAGACCAGTACCAAATTTTGTTAGTGTAATAAAATGTAAATTTGTTAATGAATCATTATCAACTAATAATGGTATTAATTTATATAAGGTGGTCATTACTGTTCTTTAGCTATAACTATTCCGAAAATTCATTTAATAAGTAATTATAATATTTTTATTCCAATATATGAGGGATTGTATTTTTATTATTTTCTGGCAGGAATTTCTTATTATACAATCAAAGATGATTAGTATATCTCTTGTGTTGTTTTATAATCTGCATTTGTTTTTGGTTTTTGTAGTAATAACTTGTAAATATATTTTATAATTTATTTATTTTATTCGCCTTAGGTTTTTGGTATTTATCTTTATTTTGTTTTTATTGTAACTTGTTGTTACAAAAAATGTTGATCATTTATCTGTAGAATACTTTATGATTGTTTCGTTGAGTATGATCGTCTATATTTAATGCTCAAGTAAGTTTAGAATATGTGCCTTTTTATAGCAAAATACTTTTAGAATTCTAGTCTGATTACATTATTTATTGATTTGTACTATTATTATAAGCTTCATATTGTATTTAAAAATAATATGATAATACGAGATCTTGCAATAAGAAAAAAATAATAAATATAAAAACAGCTGCTTTTACATATTTTTATTTTAGAATTTTCAGATTGATCAAGGTATTTCATCGAACATTTAGTAAAAATTGTAACTTTATGAAATATAATTGTCAAATAATTTGTAGTCTTACTGTTGCCATGTCAACCCATCTGTTACATTTTTATTGAACAATTTTATTGTTTACAGTTTTTTAAAATCTTTCATCAATGAGAAAATAATATTCCGTTTAAGGTAAGTTCATTGAATGAAATTTAAATAGACTAGTTGGCCCGTGCGAATAATTCGCATGGTATTTTGATCAGTAATAAAAGTATATGGGTACTTGCTTATGATGAGAAATGTTGATTTAATTCGGTTGCACTTTGTACCAAATAACACAAATGAGTGAAAATTAATTGTATTGGAGTGAGTTTGGTCGACTGTAGATATACTTAGACATGGCACATGTACAATATATGAATTTCAGAATATTTTACTTGACGTTAAAAATATGATTTACTTCAGCTATGATGCCAGCAGTAGTCAGAATCAAAATAAGAAAAATCTCTTTAATATGTACCAAAATGAGAATGATTTTGCCTTGTTGACCGAAATGAATTTTTTTGCTATATCACATGGGAAAAACTCTTTTTCCAGTTGGCACAAATTAATATATAAGTCTTACTTATTAATGTGTTAATCTTTGACTGCACCCCCCGACAAACTTCTATCTTATGAAAATTAATTGTGTTAATTTATTATAATCAGTGTATTGATTGAACCGTACTGGAGTAGACCAACAGCCTAAAATGTATTTTTGAACTCAATGGGTTTTGAAGCGCATAGATCTGTTGAAAACTGATTTTTGAGTAGGCAAAAATGTATTTTATTACCGTTACTTTCTCATTGTTGAATTTGAACATATCTTGTGTAGTAAGGGCTTGTTCATTGTAGAACCTTTGGATACTGGCTCTGGTGACTTCCTTTTTAGTGGTACCACCTTTCTCAAAAGTTTTTCCCATGTGATATAGCAAAAAAATTCATTTTGGTCAACAAGGCAAAATCATTCTCTTGTTGGTACGTATTAAAAAGATTTTTCTTATTTAGATTCTGGTTGCTACATCATAGCTGAAGTAAATCATATTTTTAACTTCAAGTAAAACATTCTCAACTTCATTGATAAGATGCTTCTGAAATTCATGCATTGTACATGTGTCATGTCTAAGATGGTCACTTATGATACAAATATCAGAGACTGGTTGCTGCATTCAAGTGGATATGCTGTGGCTGACTCTCATGAGGTAGCGATATTTGATGCATAATAACCCTGGAACCAGTTGAGTCTCATAAGGAGAGTAACAAATATAGGAATCCCATATTCCGGTCACTTTTATATATGTTATAGAGTAGGGTCTCCTCAATGCTTATGTAAAGTCGTAAGATGCAAGTTGCTTTCGTTCTAGAGAAATATCGATTTGAAGTTCTTGGTGTTATTTTAGTAGACGTGGCTGCTGAGTCAGTTTAATAATGGCTGTGGCCTTGCAGTGACACATCTGATTATGGTGGTAAAGGTTTTCAGTTTGTAACTCCGAATTTGTGATATTTTTTTATTGTTTTTCATATCTCCGATATTTTTAAATGATTAAATATTGGACTCATTAAATTTTTCATTTCAATTTAATTTAATATAGATGAAAATTTTTTCTATGGTTATTATTTATTTGTTATTTACTTATTTAAAAAATAAAAATTATTCAATATTCAAAAGTTGACTGTGATATTGAAATGAAATCAAATAAAATAGTAACAATTACCATAAAAATATGAATTGTAATAAATATATTAACGAAGTTATTAGTATTCCTACTTATATGTTGCTATCTTATTGAGGTATAAACTAGCATCAATATTGATTTTTCACTTTGTCTCTTTTGAGATATTTTAGCTTTAAAAGTTGCCTAAAATAACTAATGGCCAATTTAAAAAAAAAAAAAAAAAAAAAAAAAAACCTTTCAAGATTGAAATCTTGTTATACAGCAAGTAGTATAATGATAAAACTATATAAGAAAAATAATGAAAGGTGAGTCTTTTCCTTAATATATTTTTACAGTTTAAAGTCTCATTTTATAGTTGTGAATTTTTGTAACCACTTTCCTCACTGCCTGCAGCGAAAAAAGTGATGATGAAAAGAATATTTTATTTGCGCGTAGCTTAAAAAGTATGCATTTTATGGTAAATTATGTATAGAATTGTATGAAAGGTAATTAAATTATCTAAAAAACAACAAAAGAATCATCAAAACAGGACCAGTATTAGCAAAGATACAGCGCATCGGACTAACCGGAAGTATCTATTATATCATGAATTTTACAATTTTCTCCTAAACGGCTCCAACGATTTTGATAAAACTTGCCTAATGTCTTCTCCTTAAAGGCCTTTAACTTTTCATGCATGTAGTATATCAAGGAAAAAATGCATGGAAAAAAGTTATGATGTAAAGAATATTTTATTTGCGCTTAACCTAAAAAGCATGCAATTTATTATAAATCATGTGTGGAATTGTATGAAAGGTATTATTAAATTAACTAAAAAAAATAATCATCAAAATCGGACCAGTTTAGCAAAGATACAGCGTATTTTATGAGGAGCACAAGACCCTAGATGGATAACCGAGCACATCCGAAAGGAGACGGATGCGACCGAACCTTCTTTCGCCAATCTGTTATAAACAATAGACTCTGCAATAAAGTAATTTACGAATACAAAAGCGGAAATTAACTTAATAATTTCTACTTTCATATCATTTAATAGAAAGAAAATGTTTCCATGAAAATTAAACCGAAACTTTTAAAATATATTTGCAACTTGACGAAGTTAAAATATAAAGGTAGTGTACAGACTTGTTGAACTAAAATTGTTTAAAAAACTGTTTTATTGTACTGAAGTGGGAGAGGATGTGAAGAAGTGAATGCTGCTGAGTTTATTTCAAGCATTGTTTATGTTATTTCTTTCCTCGAAGCAGACCTCCATGGACCAAACCTCCGGGCGGCTATTTTACGTCCCGAAAACCACAACGCGATTCAAAATTTAGGTACACGGGGTTGGGTCATCATATATATATATATATATATATATATATGTTTCGTATATATATTACGTTTCGTAACCCCTAGAACACTATGTATATATATATATATATATATATATATATATATATATATATATATATATAGTGTTCTAGGGGTTACGAAACGGTTATAGAATGCACCCCTATCTCCTTCCGAGGACCCTCGATACAGTGCAATGGTGTATTATTTTCGGGTAATAAACGACTAAAAATTCACTGGAACATATGTAATTATTCATTTTTTTTTTCATTTTAAAATACATAAAATTTGTCATTAATAATTAAAACACCTTGTTTCATAGATGGGGACGACATTAGGTAAAGAAGATGAAGAAGATAAAACCACTGTTTGGCTATCTCCTTCAGTACTAGCTCGCATCAGGGGTGAAGATCATCGCTACCAGGATCTGATAAGGGGAATGGAAAAGGAATACACAGAGATTAAAGGAATAAGCATAGAAGATTTCGACGACATAAGCCGATCCGTCGAACACGCAATGAATCCAATAACACCTGTTAAGGACACCTTGCCCATCACCTCGCTCTATGGAAGATACCGTCGTTCTTAAGCAAATTAAATATAATTTATTTATCCGCCTAAATTTTTTTTTGCTTGGAAATTGATCATATATATTGAAACTTAATTAGATTAGATTATTTATGCTGTACGAAGGTATTTTTATTGTTGCCATACCCCAACTGAAATATTTTCATTGCACAACTTCATATTTTGGTACTACTTTTCAAGAGGGGTGCGTTATCACTGGTTCCTCCTGAACTTACCCGAAGGTCGCGGGACTAGCACACTCTAGCGCCATTTGTGCTAACTAACTGCTTTGTATTCATATTTAACATTCGCATTCATTGGAATTATTCACGCCTTAATTACATATTATTTAAAATTGTTAGTGCTGTCGACGTCTAGTGATGTGGGAAAGTTATAGTAATAATTTAAAAGAGTGATCATTTAAATTACGGTAAGGTACCCGACCTCAACTGAAAAGGAACTTTTGGGGTTTGTTTATCTCTTGAGCGAACGTAGTGAGCGGAAGTCGACAGGAGTAATAATTTTAAATAATATGTCATTAAAGCATTAATAATTTTAATAATTCCGATGAATACGAATGCTAGAGAGTGATAGTGCGGCGACCTTGGAGTAAGTTCGGCCCGAGCCAGTGATAAGGCGTCCCGATTATAAAGCTGTTCCACTACTTGTGCTTTGTGACTTTTGACTCAAAAATATTGACCAATACTAATAATATCTAATTAAAGCAGTATAATTTTAATAATTCCAATGAACACGAATGTTACAATTGAATACAAAGCAGTTAGCAAAAATGGCGCTAGAGCGTGCTAGTCCGGCGACCGTCAGGTAAGTTCGGGAGGAACCAGTGATAACGCGCATCCCAAGGAAATCACTGAGAAAAAATATAATATTTATTTATTAATTCCACTTTGTTTTAGTATAAAACATGGAAAACAGATAGTTGTAAACAATAGCTGTACAAATATACTTAAATACAATTTCGACACAGGTTGTAATAATCTGTACTTTTTAAAGGTTATCAACACCCTAGAATACAAAATAAGATACTTAGTATTTCACGGTCGACCGATATTTGTTGTATAACCTATTAAATGTGTTGTGATCTAATTAAAGTGGTAATACGTTGATTAAACCCAACGAATAAGAATTTTTAACGCCGGTGCACAAATTCAAAGTTTCGAGATTATTCCTTTTTTTTCATAATTTCATAGTTTATTTAAACATTATTATAAATTTTAGTAATGAAATCTAATTAAAATTTAATTTTTTAACGCCGTAGCATTAATTCCCGTAAATACGCAGAAGAAAATTGACGTTATCAGTGTCGGGTTTGACAATCCGTTTGACCGTGACATACGTAAATACCCAAAATAAAAATCCACCTCACTCCGATTAACATTTGGAGACGAAATGAATTCTCAGATTGGAACAAAAGCCGAAATAGAAAGAAACCTAAAACGTTCACATTGCGATCTTAGATTAAATTCTAGCAGTAATGCTACTAAGGAACCATTGGAACGAAATCGCTTAAAATCTAGTTCCGTTCTGATGGTGGAACTAGTTCCTCAATCCATTCCGCCTGGAATGGGCAGGACCGTCCCAACTCACACTCCCCGAGTGGTCGAGTACTTGATGATTGACGAGCAAAAACAGTGCTTCAATTTTCTCTTTTTACTCAGAATTATTTTACTAAGTTATGGAGCACTTATTCTACAAGTGTACAACAGTACGTTACCTATATCGGATATCTGAAGTATCTTTTTATTTTAGCTTCTTAGATTTCTTCGATATTAAAGTCCATTAATTCTTTGGAATAGAAACCATTTATCGGGGGGTTGTCCGGAAAAAGAAAGATTGGTTTAAAAAGAAAGATTTACAACTGTTTTATTTAATCAAAATAGTCTCCATTACTATCAATACATTTCTGCCAACGTGTTGGCAACATTTCCATTCCCTCGGAATAGAATTTCCCATCTTTAGAAGTGATAAACTCCAAAAACGCATTTTCCCTTTGTCCATTAAATTTTTTGTCACGTAAGTAGTGGTCCAGGTGTCTAAAAAAATAATAATCCGTAGGCGAGAGGTCCGGAGAGTAGGGCGGATGTGGCAGAGTTTCATATCCAACCTACAATAGTTTTTGTGACGTCACACGTGAGACATTTGGCCGGGCGATGTCATTCAACAAAATGGACCCCTTCAGATTGATCAAAGATAGCTTCATTACTGCCAATTTCTGATGCATTGCATTAATTTGGTTACAATACGATTCAGCATAGATGGTTTCTCCGGGATTTAAGAAGCTGTAGTGTATCAAACCAAATGAAGCCATCAATCAAACAGTAACCATCATCTTTTTTGATGATTTGGAGGCTTTGTTAGGGGAAAATGTTGTGCCGCTTCTCCTTTGTCGAGCCACTGTCCAGAACGTCTATTATTATCGTAAAGTATCGCAAGTAACAATCCTGGACGGAAAAGGATCGTTTTTGTTTAGGAAAAAAAATAGTGTAGCACAAACTTCGTAACGTTTTTTTTTTGGCGGTCGTTTAATGTGTGTGGAACCCCACTTTCAAGCTTTTTTATCTTTCCAATCGCCTTGAGGTGGTCATCGACGGGCAATTTGCTAAGGTTAAGTTTCCCTCCAAGTTCTCGAACAGTTGTTCTGTTTTTTTTTTGTTTTTTTTCACCAACGACCACAGAACATTGTCAAGAGAGGAAGTCCTTCCACGACCTTCTTTGTCTTCAAGGCTGAAGTCTCCCTCCCGAAATTTTTCGAACCGCCGTTGAACAGTGCACTCATTAATGCTGCCCTCGCCCCAGACTTGATTGATGTTGTTTGCCGTCTGGGCTCCGTTCCGGCCGAGTTTAAACTCGTAAAACAAAATTATACTAAAATCACGCGTTGACATCTTAGTAAAGACTGAATTATTTCTAAGCAGCGAAATGCTACACAGGTAAACAAACATCGTTTGGAAGAGGATTAACAAGTGTTGACATTCATACAAATGAATAATCCAGTAAAGGTAAACAGTTTGTTATATAGAGGGGTATTTTAAAGAAAACTCAAAATCCTGCATTATTTTCCGAGGATCCAATACTGGCTTTTCAAGACAAAAATTCCGAATTCAACCAATAAACTAATTCCCTCATCTCCGCCTAACTTAATGAAACTCCACTATCGTTTTGCGCTGTATTTTCTTTTCTAACAATATAATTTAAAATCTGTAATTTAAATTGGTCAATATTTTTGAGTCAAAAGTCACTAAGTACAAGTAATTTTCCAATACTGACAGATAATATCGATACCAGTACTCATACTTGAATCAGTGGTATCGATACCTAAACTAAAAAGGCAAGCTCCCACCCTGTCCCCTTCTCCCCCCCCCACCCCATTCCGTCATTCACTCGTACTTAAATTGATCCATTTGTTTTTCTGTTCTTGACTTTCAACTGCTACAGTGCTACATCGGTGATCACACTACTTTGAACATTACCTACTTCAGCTCATAATAATTTGAACAAAATGCACTCACAATTTTTATTAGGACTAAAGGCGATCTGACATATTTATTTTAACAATTAGCAATTGAAACTTGCCAAAACACTGTCGCTACCACGCTTTTTATCATTTGCTTTTGGAATTTAAAGCTAAACCGCATGCGCTACCTTATCGTGTTACCAGGTCGTCACAAAAATAAACAAAACATGTTAATGTTTGTTCCTTGTTTAATAAACCCCCTCCCCAGCTCTAAATCCTGCCCACTCGACTAAATTACTGACCTGGGGTAATTATAGAGAGATTATTTATTATGTAAATTATTCACGACGCCTGTTTAAAAAAATGACTGTGAGGCGTACCTTGGAATTTTGTGGAAACTATCAAGGCAACACTGGCCTACAGCGAGGAAGGGAACAGTGGGAGAGGTTACTCAGTGTAATATTGACAGATTATAAAACATTTTGGTTGTAAATAATAAAAGCACCTACAAATATCGGTGTTTTATTCTGTGAGTACTGTGGAAAAGCGGTGTGAAAGGCTCCAAAAAATCTTAAGTTGCCCAGCATATAAAATAACTTACAATGTCATTATTAATAATTTAAACGTATGTTAACTTAAAATAAAAATAAATAGGTAATTATCTTTTCGGAACCTAAAAAACAAAGAAAAAACACATAATTTATTAAATATTATTTTGTGTTCCTCTTTTTAAGGGGCGAACGTACGTTCGCCTCCCCTCACCAACTACGCCTCTGTAAATAACCCTCGTAAATCACATCATAATCTTTTTCTCATAGCAAATTTCTTGAATTAAAAAAAGACAGTTTCCAAGCAAAGAATTCGATATAAATGAAAATTAATAGAGAACACATGTTTTACCTTTCCAACGCAATCCAAAATCATTTTAACACGTAAACATGCAGATTAACCACTAAATAGGGCAAAATTAGCAAAGTAAATAGCACAAATTAAATTAATCATGTCAAATAAAAAACCTATCAAGAGGCGAGAAGATTTGTTTCCTCCAGAGTGCATCGAAGCAGAAGGAGGAAGAGCTAAATGCGAACCAGAAGCAGGTAATTACATGCATTTAATCATTAAATTTAAATTTAAGACTAATATTTTTAATAACTTTAGAAATTGGTAAGCCTAAGAATACTGAAATACAAAAGTTTATCTTGTTGCCCATACCTCTAACAAATCTGTTAGTTAGCTCGTGGGGAGAAAAATAAAGAAAGAAAATCAGACCAATAAATTTTATATAAATAGTTATAAAGCCTTCGTCAACAAAAGGTAAAACAGAATAACAAAGTTGAATGCAAGTTTACAGAAAATATTATTTGCAGACGAAAATAAAAACACTGAAGGCCATGTTAGTTTGCCTACTGCGCTAGCAGTCCTTAGTTGTCAACTGCACACTATAAAGCTGTCTGACACCAGTTGGCAAGTAGTCCTGCTTAGTGGAGTACCAAAACCTAAGACGGAGACCCGTTGGGGGTTCACTTTCCATTTCAGCGAATGTTGCAAGCAGAAATCAGCAAGTGAAACTATGATTGCCTCTTTTTTACTTTAGGTATGCCAGTTAATTTAGCAAAGTATCTGTTTAGAGAAGTATCAGTTATATTTTAATCATTGTTGTTATTCTTCTATTTTATAAACATCTGTTAAACATGTAAAAAAAAACAACTTTAGTACAACTATAGACTAGAGGCGCGTTATCACTTGTTCATTTCGAGGTCACCGAACGTTGCCAGACTAGCACACTCTAGCGTCATTTGTGCTAACTAACTGCTTTGCATTCAATTGTAACATTCGTATTCACTGGAATTATTAAAATTGTTCCTGCTTTAATTAGATATTATTTAAAATTACTAGTGCTGTCGACTTCCGCACATTACGTTCGCCCAAGAACTAAACAAAACATCAACGGATCCTTTTCAGTTGAGGTCGGGGCCTTACCGTAACTTCAATTATTACTGCTTTAATTAGATCACAACTATCGGCTTCCGCTCGCTACGCTCGCTCAAGAGATAAATAAATCCCAAAAGTTCCTTTACAGTTGAGGTAGGGTCCTTACCGTAATTTGAAATATCACTCCTTTAAATTATTACAAAAATTTGCCCAGATCACGGAAGTCGACAGCGCTAGTCATTTTAAATAATATCTAATTAAATTAGGAACAATTTTAATAATTCCAATGAATACGAATGTTACAATTCAATGCAGAGCAGTTAGTTAGCAGAAATGACGCTAGAGTGTGCTAGTCCGGCAACGTTCGGGTGACCTCGGAATGAACAAGTGATAACGCGCCCTTAGTCTATAGTTGTACCAAAACTTTTGTTTAAGATGTTTTAAATACTTCTTTTTAGGTGTATTTTCTCTGAGAAAAATAGACTATTGCAGTGGGTCGAAGGTCGGTGGTGAGCGGGATCCTTTGGGTCAAATGAGCCAAAATTCCGTATCTAGAACTTCTAGGCAGAAAGATATCATTAAAGAAAGGGTAAATTTCAGTCCAAATTTCGGCATGTTTACCAGAAATTTCGGCGTTTTGTCTACAGCTCCACCATATTAGTTTATAGGGCTGAAAATTTGTAAGTGAATTGGATTGGTGTTAGGGAAGTATCTTTTGGGGGTCAGAACTTCGTTCCCCCGTCTCCTCAGGTTTTCCTATTATTTAAAACATTTGGGCACCTTTAAAACCCCTCCAAAGGGGGCTCAAAACCTGTTGCATTTGAAAGGAAATTAAATTACCTATAAAACATAAGAAGTTTCATCGAAATCGGACCAGTATTAGCAAATATATGGCTATTTCAAATGTTGCAATGCCTTTTTAGTCGTATTTTCCTCGGAAAAATAACCATAGCAGTGGGTCGAAGGTCGGCGGGACTGCGTTCTTACCCCCACGTTTTATATATATATATTTTTAAAGTGAAAATACGACATTAATGACGGAGTTCTGCTGCTCATGGATTTTTTTTTTTTTTTTTTTTGTGTTTTTAGTTGGGTGGCCAATAAGTTTTTATTGATTGTAGTATTCTTTCGTACAAGTCCTTCATAGTAAACGCAATTGCAAATAGGAGAAAATAGTAGATATCCTACTCCAAATATAAAACAACATATGGCATAATAATAGCTATTACTTTTCTATAACAGATACTTTTCCTGTTTAAAAATAACTGGCGTACCTAAAGTAAAATATCTGATCTGGACACTCCATGACTTCCTTGTACGTCTATAAAACTATAAATCGGCAGCTCAAAAAGTGACTCTGAATTTACTAGTTTACGAAGATAGCAGTATCTCAAAAACGACACTCGGCCTCGCGAATCCATCTATTGACACACACACACACATAAGCTCTTGTTTATGAAGGTCTTATTCCATTATTATATGTTGTTTTCTGTTTATGTCACTAGACAAAGCATTGGAAATCGACGGTTTCAACATTTTAAGCGGAAGAACCCGCTTACCTTATATGTTATTCTCCTGCTGCAGACTTATTCAGCTCACAAATAAGGAGTAAAACAAATATTTTATACTCAATTTTAACACATAAAACAAGTAATAAAATTGTTTAATTAGAGTGGAAAACAAATCGCGTTTATAACCTTTATCACCGAACCATATGATCTCTGTATTAAATGTCGATATACCTTTTCATTTAAGTTTATTGTGGCCTTGAAGTAAAGTACCCCTTTCAGCTCTTTCAAATAAAATTTATTATATTACTTATATTGTTATAAAAATATACTTTACCAAATTTGAGATGTTTTACATTATATTTTAATATAATTTTTGATGAGTCTAATATGTGCTTCAAGTAAAGCACCACTTCCGGTTTGTCAATTTCAATCAAAATTTATTATGTTATTTATATTAGTATGTAAGTCTTAAATACCAAATTTGGGAAGTTTTGCATTGCATTTTAATATAATTTTTTATGAAAATCATTATGATCTTCAAGTAAAATACTACTTCCGGTAATCATGCAATGGTCAAAAAGGGAGGTTCACAACTAGATTTTACAGTAATCCTAAATACAAAATTTAAACTTTCAAATTTTAAATTTAAACTAGCCGTTTTTGAGTTATTTCTAGATAACTTAAAAATTGGTTAATTGTTTCAAATTCACAAGTTGTGTTTATATGATCTGCCTCATCAGTGAGACGAGCTAAGACTTTAGTTAATAACATTTTTTCATTTAAATCTTTAAAGGAATTATTTTCTGTACAAACTATATTTTTTACCTGACATACCGTAGTAACAAATTTTAATAGATTTTGTGGTTTGCCATCAAAATTAGGAATATGATCATAATCACAGCTTTTAATTTGGAATGAAGTCATGTTTGGTGATAATGTTAGGTCATCTATTTGCTGTTCTACTACTTGAATAGCCGTTTCTGGCATAAAAATAAAAATAAAACAAAAATTTCTTAAAATTAATAAAATTAAATTTTAAGGCTTGCAGTTATCGGCTTCTTCTTCCGAGTAGGTACCCGTGTCTACATCAGATGATGTCAGTGAATCCAGAAGAGATGTAGACAAATACCTGAGATGTCAATACTTAACAGGTCAGTGGGTCTGTCCAAAGTGTAGAACTTGAAGCTAGGGTACCTTAGATAAGTGGGCCGACTTGCAAATAAAACCTGAGAGGAGTGGAGAATTTGCAGGTCCTTCAAAGTTCTTCTGAAATAGCGATCAGAGCTACAGGTGAGATGTAGGTAGATGCTGTCCTGTTCGAGCGCCAATTAACTAAGTCGATGAATGCAAGTCTTAAAAATAACTTTATTAAACAGAGTACAGGTTACATAATATAAATAATGAGCTACTGAGCGTTAACTACAGATAGACTAACTTCTAAATTCTAGAGTTAACATATATAAGAAATAAGAAAAGTGGAAGGGGTTAAGGTGAATGCACCTGCACAAGCTGACACATTGGCTGACACATAGTACACATTGGCTGACACATAGTACACATTGGCTGACACATAGTACACATTGGCCAGGAAGCAATGCCATAGCTTCCTGGGGCTATAAACCTATTTCATAAACATAACTTCCTGGGTCAGGAATTATTTGTTAACTGAACGAACGAACGTCGAAACTTGTCAAAATGGATTCAGGGATGGTCAAAATGGTTATTTCCGTTGAAATCTGAAAACCGAAAATTTTCGCGAATACAATACTCCCTTTACTGCTTACAAGGAAGTAAAAAGATCCCTATGATTATTAGGATGCCAATTGGCAAAGTGATTAAAACGTAGATGTTACGTTGTAGGTATAGCATTACCTCAAATCTTTGAAAAAACTAAAGCTAATTGTAACTATAACTACTTTCATTGAAGTGTTCTCCGGGAAAAACAGTAGAAACAACTATGGGTAGATGCAACCCCAGTGTAGCAATGGCTACCTTTCAAGTTCAGACATGCTACTCTTTCACAATTTCCAAGAATTAAGAACCTTTGTTTCAGTTAATACCCCTTTATCAATAGAGATTCTGATTAAACCGGCTTTGAATATTATCTTGAGGTGATTTGAATGGTGTGATCAGCTATGGGGCTATACTTTGGTCGGAGTCACCGAGCAAGCAAGTAGTGCCATTATATCTTAATCAGTCTCGTACCGCACACCTCCATATCCTGCCATCGTGCAATGCATAGCCAACTAACCAACTAACATGTGAACATTTCGTCTGAAAATTGATGCTGGTATAATCCTTGTGATTTACGTATTTATCGCAAACACTCAAAGTTTTTTTATTTATATATGGGTGCAATATAATACTATGTTAAAACTTGTTTGGCTCAAGACCTTTGAATGATTTATATCTTGTACCGTACTAGGGAAATGAATGCCATTGTTAGCTTTTTTTAAATTTTATTCATCACATAATTAATGTTTTTACATATATTCTCCTATTCCGCTCTAAAAGACTGAATCAGCAGTCTTATATACGTAAAAATATATCCATACGTTGTCTCAAAGATAATGATTTCCCAAATTATTAATAATGCCGAAAAAATTAGAAGTTGTTGTGAGCCAATTTTCAGGTCCAACCTAAATTTTGAAGAGAAAGAAACGTTAAGGTAAAATTAGGGTTTAAGGACTACGTGTGTTATTGATGGGTTTTTACCATACATGCATCCTATAATTTTACGATTTATAATTAAATATCTTTCGGATAGTCCATGCCTTGAGAATTTTCTAACGTGTATGGCGGTTTCCTTGGTACCGCGGAGGACGAGAGAGGACGAAAACTCCCAAGAAAGAAATTCGTCATTTTTTGGCCTTGAGGTCGGATTTTCCCGCTCTCTTGATCACGTATGTGGTTACCAATCAGTCGCCTTTGAGGATTTCGGAAGTGTTGAGTCATGTCTCAGGAATTTCAGACAGAATTTATAAAAACGTTCGAGAATGAACTTCGCTTGTGGCAATTGATTTCAAAAGATTATCGTGACCAAAATAAAATGGAGGCCACGAACACGAAATTGAAACATTTAAAAAAATGATTGTAGAAAACTTGAGATCTTCTTAGATCCTTCCAGTAGCAAAGAATCTAAGCGTAGCAATGAGTCATTCGTGGCGGAGGGAAGAATGGTTTGCCTCCTAATCGCATCTTCTTCGGAGATAAAAAGAGTGACCAATGCAAGAAGATGTTAATAAATATTGTGGAATTGTGAAAATTTAAGTTAACTAATTAGATTTTTACGGGAATTACATGCTTCTTTTTAAAAACCACTCCTTGCACCATAACTTTTTTTAGCGCCTTTTGCTGCGATCCATGCAACTGCTCAGCCAACAGCCGCTAAAATATTATCATCAATTGATGCCAAGATTGCTAGACCACGAAAAACACAGAACTAAAGTATTGATCTAAAGAAAATCCTTAAGTCCTTTTCTGGAGCGATTTACTCTGTCTGTGGGTTGAGGTTTTGACGGTTGAGGAAATCTCGGGTGGTTTTTCCTTGATGATATGCTGTATGTTTATTGCGCCTATTAAGAAACATACAAACGGATTCTTTATTAGGTTTGGTATGTTGATGTTCGATATTAGAATTGTATGAAAGATAATTAAATTATCTAAAAAACAAAAATATAATCATCAAAATCGATCCGGTATTAGCAAAGATACAGTGCATTGGATTAACAGGAAGCTGCAATTAAATCTTGGATTTTACAATTTTCTCGTAAACGGCTCATACAATTTTGATGAAACTTACCTAATGTCTTCTCCTTACAGCCATTTTACTTTTCATTTATGTAGTACATCACAGAGGAAATGCAGCGAAAAAAGGTATGATAAAAAGGATATTTTATTTGCGCATAGCTTAAAAAGTATGCATTTTATGGTAAATTATATATAGAATTGTATGAAAGGTAATTAAATTCTCTAAAAAACAATAAAAGAATCATCAAAATCGGAACAGTATTAGAAAAGATAAAGCGTATTTTATGAGGAGCACAAGGCCCTAGATGGATAACCGAGCGCATCTGAAAGGAGACGGATGTGACCGACCCTTCTCCCACTAATCTCTCATAAACAATATACTCTGTAATAAAGTAATTTAAGAATACAAAAGCGGAAATTAACTTAATAATTTCTACTTTCA
Organism: Rhaphigaster nebulosa; assembly: GCA_948150685.1. Lineage (NCBI taxonomy): Eukaryota > Metazoa > Arthropoda > Insecta > Hemiptera > Pentatomidae > Rhaphigaster > Rhaphigaster nebulosa. The sequence continues at coordinate 130,531,047 of OX411310.1, read as the reverse complement.
TATTATTTAATGGAAAGAAAATATTTCCATGAAAATTAAACCGAAACTTTTAAAATATATTTGCAACTTGACAAAGTTAAAATATATTGGTAGTGTACATGATTGTTGTACTAAAATTGTTTAAAAAACTTTTTTATTGTACTTAAGTGGAAGAAGTGAATGCTGCTGAGTTTATTTCAAGCATTGTTTATGTGAAATTTTTAAAATTATATTAAAAAGATAATTATTACAGGACGGTATGGGAAAGTTGTGTGATGCGTGCACCGCACCAGATTTTTAAATTTGCATTTCCCCATTTGGGGAACTTTACTTAAAATTTTACTTTTCGGAAAAAAGAATGATCACTTAATGAAGTACTTAGAAGCTGCAGTTGATCTCAAATTGAGGAAAATTTAGTCTAATTTAAAAAAAGTAAATCATTTTATTGCTAACACACATAATTTTTAAATAATATGAGAAAACTCAAAAAAAATTTTTTTGTTGGCGATTATCTCAAAATGCACTAGAAACTGTCTGGATATTCGGAATTAACACCCCAAAAATTATGGAGAACGATAATAAAACCTACTACTGAATTTTTTGCAACGTGAAACTACCATTGCCTGTAGTAATAGGATAGGGATCTCTGGAGTGGGGGTAGCTGGTCCTACCAGTCATTCATGGCTTGCAGCTTCTACTCTTTTTACATATTCTTTGCTTGGGTAGTATCATCGCTGGTAGATTGCCAGTTAACTTGAAATCTCGATTATATAAACATGATAATCAGATACAGTTAGCAACTTTTTCCTTCTTAAATTCTTTTTCATCGCTGATAGCGTTATTAAGATGTTAATTATTTTATATAATTATTTAGTGTGTGAAATTGCCAATATTTGTTGGTGACACCTTTCCCTCCTCCAGAACATTTAGTTAGCTTCGTTTATGTGTTGCTGGATTTCTAGATAAAATAATTTAAATATATAATTTTAGATACTAAACCTTTAAATACCTATTTATACTTTTAAATATCTCGATATATAAAAAAACTTATATCACTCACAAAACAAGTGGAAGCGCCTCAGATGTTAGTATTAATCTAAAAAAAATCTCTAATATTAAATTAGTTCAGAAAGCTAAAGAAGTAATTATAAGTTCAAACGTTGACCCATAACTTAAAATTTTACTTTTTGGCAAAAAAATTATTGATTATTGAGGTGCTTTGATATAGTTTTCTTTATGTTTTGGCACTATTTAAAATATATATATTGTTTTTAATGCACCTTGGAAGTTGTTTTATTTTTTAGTCTTTCATGTTGTAGAATTTTTATTCTTTGCCAAATATTTTTTAACTTTCACTTACTGTTTAAACTACCTAATAAGCCAAGAATTATTATAAAAATTTCATTATTTATTAAATTAAAATTATTATTATTATTAGTCATTCACCAAATAAATTAGATTCGAACATAGTTAATGTATTCATTAAATAAATGTCATGAATAAATGAAGTAAATAATAATTAAATTTTATTCAAATTATTATACAATTGAAGAGGCACTTTAATGAAAAACTTATACATATTTATTTTCATTATGTATTTTATTACAATATTTTTAAACTTAGTTAATTCTTAATTGTTTGAATTAAAAAAAAAAAAATTCTTATCTAAATTGGCTTAAAATTAGAAAACAAATCTTCGAAGTACGATGCTTAAAGATAATTGTCATGATAAAATAAGCATAGAATCCTGTCAAATATTTAGCTTAGTTCCATGAATCGATTTATGTAATTGACCATCTCTATACATATGAGAAAAGAAATCATCTTTCTCTTGAAAGAAAATTGAAGTCATTTTCCAATGTGCAGTAATAACTTTGTTCATTGATTATTCGAACAGTTCAAAATTCCAGAATAAAGAATATTTGTATATCCAGCAAGTCAAATGTATTAATGAATTAAAAATACTTCAAAGCAGCACTTTCTAATTAATCTTAATAACCAACTTCACAACTACATTAGAAGACTGAATTGTTGTAAGATAGGTGATATTATTAGGTATTATATTAATAGTGATTCTAAACCAAAATTTTCATAAAAGTTCAATTAATTAGAGGAAATTCGCTTCCTTTCAGATAAAATACCAACTCATTAAATTAAACTTCAAGTAATACACTAACTCATTGAAAAAAAAAAGAAAAGATCTTTGATAAACAAACTGTGACTTATTAACTAAATACATCATTCAGTTAAAAACTGAATTTAAAAATTCCCAAAACTAACGAAATTATGATTAAAAATAAATTAATTATAGAATTACTACCACACAACAGCAAGATGAAGTTGAAAAAATAAAATGAAGTAGTAAATATTAATCACCATTTAGAAAACAAGCCAGCCAACAATTATCTTCATGATCTAAAAAGGAGTTCAAGTTAATTTAAAATTGAGTTGTAAAAACATAAAAATGGACTTTTCTTTTCAAATAACTAAAAAAGTTATCAAAATAATTCAAACCAAAGTAATTATATTGAGTTTCTTTTTTCTATGGCTTTCGTGTTTATTTTTTATACTTCCACTATAACAAACAGCAAATAATTGATGAGTTGCAATTTAAACCATGCCAAAACTTTCTAAGATATGAGCGGTATATTCATACTTATTACTCAAATTTCTTAAATTGTACTCAAATTACATTACTAAATTGATTATTTATTCCCCATGGGTTATGCATAGTCGATATGATTAGTTAAGTCATATATCAAGTTAAAGAATACTTACCTAATTGTACCAAATTAAGTTTGTAGCAATTGAATGCAGGTATGTGAATAAATGCAAGTATTAGAAGATTAAGAAAATATCATAAAGCATCAAATAACAACAACAACCTCCACATTATAAACTTTATTTTTTTACAAAGTTATATTTTTTACTTATTGTAATAAAAGAGTAAACAGAAAATTGCAAGATAACTGATTAAGAAGTTTGTGCCGATTGCGTTTCTCCTATTACTTTAGAAACTTCTTCCTTGGTGTACATACGAAATTGTTTCTCTTCTGCACTTACTACCGCTATTTCTACGTTGTTATCGGTCAATTTTTCTTCCATTACTTCTTTTAAAATAGTCAATATCATCTGTATAGCCTCTTTGAGGCTCATTCCTTTATGATACAATTCTTGAAGTCTTTGTTGTGCTCCTTCGCTTCCAGAGCCTATAGCTTTAGCATCGAAATAAATAAATGTGCCAGATGGGTCCATATGATAGAGCTGAGGTCCTTTATAATCAAATCCTCCAAACATGACAGCCACACCAAAAGGCCTACTCATCGCTGGCCCAGCATCCTCATCCGCATCGCCGAATCTGATAGCCAAATTAGATACTGCCTGAGCAGCAGACTCTATCGGCATCTTCTCATCATAAACGAACCAATGGTTAAGGCACTGAACCCTAGCATGCTCCACTAAGGTTCTGGAATCGGCCATCAAACCACTTACAGCACAACCAATATGATCATCAACTTGAAGAATCTTCTCCACAGCTTCTGGCTCCATTAATGGGGACTTAATTCTCTTTTCAGCTCCCATAACGACTCCTTCTGGGGTGCAAACACCTATTGCAGTGGAACCTAACTTAATAGCTTCTATGGCATACTCTACTTGAAACAATCTTCCCTCAGGTGAGAACGTATTCACACCCCTGTCGTACTCTGAACGTGTGAGAAACATGTCTAGAAGTTATACTTTCAATAAGGCACAATACAAACACCACTTGGATCACAAAAGCCGACAATGACTGTTAATGCGAATGACAAAGTTATTTACAGGGGTGAGGTTATACTGCTGTTATAAAGTTTTAGTACCAGCAGTGTTGCCCAATTATAAAAATTAAACAGATTTTTTATTATATTAATGGAATGGACTTATTTTAAAGTTCTGAAATATGAAGTCAACGGATAAAAAAAAAAAAAAAAAAAAATGTCCTGTAATATCCTTTGATTCTAAAATCACATATGATCCAAAACAAAAAATTAAATTGTAACATTTAATAGATAGAAACGGTATATCGATGAAGTTTCTTTGAGCATGTTTTACATGCTATTGACAATAAAAATTATTTTTTTAAATAGTAGTGATGAAAAAATTAATCCCTAAAATATATATTGAATATTCATATATTTTTTTTTTAAACCTTTAGAAAGAGCTGTGTTCATAATAAGTGATGAAGCACTCAAAAGGCTCACTAGTGGAAATGTAGGTGGTGAAGTTTCGCCATCGAAAACTTCGAAAATATTTGAAGATCAAGAAAAGGTATGGAGGACCAAAGAGGACTGCATCGATAGACTCCACGCTGAAAAGGTAGGCATTGATGAAGCGACAATTCTTTCTTTGGAAAAAACTTTGCAACAGCTGAAATCAGGCTGCGGAGGTGGCTTTGACACCGAAAATAAGCCTTTGGTAAGTAACTTAAAAATAATTATTTGAATTATTAAGCTAGGAATTCATCAATTACCTCCACGAATAAATCATTTTCATTATTCTCCCAAATTCCCTGACGAGTGGTTACTTCCTTCTGATATCACGAAGTTTTGATTTAATATTAATATTGCAGCATTCCAACTCATTAAATATCCATATTTACAATCCCACACATCAAGTTTTAAGTGGGTACAAAAAAAAATATATTTTTTTGGCATAGAACCACCAGTGACAAAAAAATTCTGCACGCCAGTCGACTTATTTGTAAATTAAAAAATATTAATTAAAAAAAAAATTTTTTGTTGCTTTCAAAGTTTTTTTTTAAAAATATTACAGAAACTAATTTAAGAAAATATAGAAATTTATGAGCTGAAGATACGCAAAAGGTTCTAAAAAATATTGGTATCGTTGTTGTATTATTAAAAAAATATAATATAAGGGTGATTCTTCCAAAACTGGGTATTTTGAATGTTGGAATTTCATTAAATTAAATGTGACTGATTCATTTTTTTTTCTCACAAAATCATTTCTTGTTATGTTTACTAACACAGCTACCAAATTTCATCCATAATTTTTCAATTTTTGCAAATGAATGTGGTGAAAACTCAAAAGTAGTAAGTTTTGTTGTCACAAAAATGTCGTCGGTCTGTCTAAAAAAATTCTATCAGTTATTTTTCAAATAAAATATTTTAAAAATAAGTAAGGCCCCCTATTACGTGGTTCTGCGGGGTTGGTTGTAGTGGGCCTGGAGGAGAGGGGATTTAAATCCAATTTAAAGTACAATTTCCAATTTAAATTATTTGAGTTTAAATTCCCAAAGTAGAAAATACTATGTTTTTGTCAGGTATCTCATCAATATTTTAATATTCAACGGGTGATAGCCTAGTTATCTTTTACTTGAAAAAAAAAAAAAAGCTTTGTCTATGGATTGCAAGGTCATCCATTAGAAAAAGATGAAATAATAAATATTTCAGAGATACTTACAAGATGATGTTTGGCCACAAAGTAAGGAATGAACATACCATAAGTTACTTTCATTATATACCACAAGTTTTAGGCAAAAATAATTAGAGGGTCCATGAATTTTTTTTTTTTAATTTCCAGGAAATCAATGAAACATCTTTTTTTTGTTTGAAAGTAATATAGATCAATATTCCCTCAAACTAGTGATATTATTATGAGTTTATGTTAAGAACCAGTAATGGAAGCTACATAGAATGATATTACAGAATATGTGACAAAGATGGAAAAGGAAAGTTACTCCCCAAATTAATTTTTTAATAACGAAACCAGCTAGGATTGACGAAGTAAAATTATATAGATGTCGGGACATGGGGAGAGAATCATGTAGTAATTTAAAGAAAGTATATATTCTGATGACGAAGAAGTACTTCGAAACGTCGTAACCTTATTATAATTTTTTTTTTTTTAAATATAAAGTTATAGATCAAAGGGAAAGTGTCATTCACAAATTAATTTATTACTACATAGAAAATTATTTAGTCAAAAAGGTGATTTCGCAAAAATGAAGCATAGACTGTATGTATTCCGCTGAACCCTCCAATTGTTAAATATAAATTATTTTCATAACTTAGTTACTTAAACGCGCCAACTTATTTTGGGGGATTTTTAAAATGTGTTCTCTGCAGTTCAACGCTTCAAATAATTTAATAATAATATTATCATGGCTCCATAAATTGAAATAAATAGTTTCTGTGACATTTAAACAAAAAAAAAAAAAAAAAAAAAAGATGACTAAAAAGCATTATGCATGCTCAACTCAATACTATTAAGAAAGACTATCACCACAAAAATCAAAAGAAATATATTTATAATCATAGTATTAAACATAATGATATAGAAAGCAGTTGTAAACTGTAATTTCAGGAATAAACTTAAGACCACTGAAATGAACTATTTGTGGTGAGAAAGAGTAATATCTAGATGGGAAAAAATATATGCAATAAGATATCAATTGAAAAGGAGAAAAGTGTTCTATGGAAGAAGGGAAAAAACACCTAAATTGCTTTGTATATTAACAAATAATGCCAAATGGAAGATAGACAAAGGAAGTACTCAACAGAAAAATTGAATGGAAGAAAAAATCGATGATGTGTGGAGAGTCACTGGAAAGAATGCGTCTTAGAAAGAAAAATGTGAAGGAAGGCCATAGAAACTTAAGGTTGAGAAAAGCCATAGTTTCAGAAGAAAAATCCTTTAAGCAGTAATAAATATTCTCTCATTTTTTATGATAAAAATATTTAACTACCTACGTAATTGCAATATTGTCTGCTTTGTTTCTAAATTTTAAATATTTTAAAGTGAATTTTTTTTAAATAATGGATACAATAAAACATTTACTTTAGCCATGAAAACAAATATTGAAAAAAAAAATTAAGTTTAAGGAAAATATGGTAAAGCTGATTCATTATTCAGGAACCCAGACCAATGGTAAAGCTGATTCATTATTCAGGAACCCAGGCCAATGGTAAAGCTGATTCATTATTCAGGAACCCAGGCCAATGGTAAAGCTGATTCATTATTCAGGAACCCAGACCAATGGTAAAGCTGATTCATTATTCAGGAACCCAGGCCAATGGTAAAGCTGATTCATTATTCAGGAACCCAGGCCAATGAAACCATTTTTAACAGACGTGTTCAAAAACTTGGCTTTGCAGATGATCTAGACCTAGTTGCACGATACTTCAAATCCCTCAAGAATGCATTTTCCCAACTAGCGAGTGACTTCACGAGATAGAGCTACCAGCCGAAGGCTTATTGAGGAAGCTAAGGACAATATCAGCCTGTGCCTCGGAGGTAGTTGGAAATTGAAACAAACCACATTTTACTCTACATCATTCCACCGTGAGGTAGCTTCCTGATTTACACAAGAAAAAAGCTCCTAGTAAACAGAATAACAAATCTCGACATCGATGCTGTTATTTATGGCTCTAGAGATGTGGAAAATATATATTCTTTCACATTTTAAAAGAAAAATATGACAACTCCCTCTTTTGTTAGACCTCTAGTTCATTCACACATTTATGCTAACAAACCTTTCTGGCGCCCCAGTGAATAAATAATTTTTCAATCAGTTCTTCATTTATGAAGGAACTAATATACAAAGAAAATTATCCACTATCTTTTGCTAACTAGGTTGTTACTTCTTCATTTTCTTCAAAAATACAAAAGACGACTAAAAGCTAGAGAAAGAATACGAGATTTTTCAAATGTTGAACTTAGATTCTTCTAACAGTAAAATGTTTTAAACCCAATTGTAAAATCTGAAAATTTATTTATTGTTTTAAAACCAAGCTAAATGTTTTTTTTTTCTCATTATTTTAAAGAGTTGATTTAAAACTTTTCTAACAATATCTGTAATAAAATATCTGTTTCGTTTTTTTAGTTAGAATGTTATCAAACCAATATGATAACCCCACTCAAATGCAGATGTCTTGTACTGGAATATATGAAAAAAGTAGCAGAATACCGGGATCAGATCTTCGGTCGTTAGAAATAATATTATCAGATAACTTACAAAAATAATTGTAAATACAACACAACTTTATTAACATTGTATTATTCTGTTTGTTTCAAAATAAACTTTTTTTAAGCAATCAATCACCAAAATTACTTCATAACATAGAACATAATTTAAGGATGTAAAAATTGTACTGAATTTGTAATATCATGTATTAATTCAATAAGAAACGAAACTCAACTTATGAATTAAGCAAAGTTAGTTAATTACACAACTTTTGTTCATTAGTTATTTTATTTAATTATATTTTTAAACAATTAAAGTTTTATTTAATGATCAAGTAGTCCATAAAATACTTAAGTAATCCATTTATCCAAATAAATTATGGACATGATTATGAAGGAAGATCCAGAATAAGATGAAAAGAAGTGGGTAAAAATACAAAACATAGTAATTAAAAATACAATGAGCAAGATAATGAAGCAACGACAGACACTGTTTTAAAGGGGCAAGAGCGTGTATAGTACTCTCTAGCATTTTGAAAATTTATTTTAAGTAAGTTTTCTATCTTTATTGTTATTGCTGTAGTAAAATTGTTTTCTTCTTTTAAATATTTAAGCATTATTCATTTTAATTTGTCAATTTTCACTTTATTTTTATTTTCAAAGACAGTTTCATTTCATATTTAATTTCAGAATTGATTTGGTTAATTTAGACATTTTTTTTTTGGCTGTTTTACTTTATTTCACAAAGAAGCTTTTTATTCTGTATTTTCGTGTTATTTTATTGACTAGAAATAAAGTGAATTTCATTGTCGAAATAATTTTTTGTCGGGGAAATCAAATTCCACACTACACTTCCTGGTAAATCTGGAGCCAATTATATACCAATTCTAAAAGAAACCTCAACTTCATTTTTACGAAATTAAAGCTTAATAAAAGTAAAAGTTTTCCTCTAAGTGGAGTATCTGTATCCCAGTAGGGTGCTGAGAAAAACATTCACAACAAAAGCATGATTTAATATGCAAATAGAATTTTTCGTTATTGGTCCAACCGAAAGCTTCCTTACCATGGATTTAGTTTAGCCAAAATATACTTCTTGAAGTACATTTTATCCAATTTAAGATAGTACAATTGGAACTTAACTATCTTCAATAGTTTTTAAGTGAACGCTTCCTATTCAACAAAAATTCAACAACTTTAAAAATGACAAAACTTAAATTTCCCGCTTTTCTGTATGGAATCGGACCAGAATCCATATGAAATTTTTATTTGCTCTTAAGGTGCAGAATCGGCTTCTGAAGTTTCCTGGTTTTTATCTGGTACAACCTCTCTGTAAAGCTCAACGGATGTTTTTACTTTAAGACTAAATTACAAACTTGTTTATTATATTATTATTCTATTAGGATAAGTAGTCCTAGAATAAAAGCAGAGTATTATTACTATTAAATATAACACCAATCAATTAAAGACAAAATTATAGATAAAGAAATTTATTACCTTAATAAATAAACATAAATAATATTAACATTATAAATTTTACAATAAATAAAAACTATAAAATTATAAAAAGATCACAGAGGACTTATGATAGAGTTAGCTTTGACAGGTAGAGCTCATTGGTTGATAAATTACACCAATCTGGTACGGTATTGAGTGTGAAGTATTTTTCTTTAGTCAGAGCCCTCAGCGGAAGCATATCAGTTGCTCCGAATATTGATCCTGTAAATGAGAGAAAAATAAATATATGTTCAAATAATTGTTATTTATCAATGGATTATTTAAACTTTTCAATTATTTCAAATGAGTGCTTTAAATAAACATACTATAGCAGTCAAACTATTAAATGATGATCAAACTTTGAATTCCATAAAAATAAATAAAATGATCATTGTAGTAAAGTAAAAATCAATAAGATACCTCCAAGCCACGAAGCAACATTTTCTTTCACTAACGGAACGTGCACCTTGAAATTAGAAATATATAATTTTGATTTATAGACGTTATCCTTGACGAGTCGCCTCAGCTCAGTGATGAGCCGCGACTTGAATCCGGGAGCCATACTGGTGCCCCCGACTATGACAAGGTTGTCAGCTAATGCTCTACGTGTGTCGATGCCACACTAAAACACAAAAATGATGACATGTATTATACTTATATAACATTTAATATCGTTTAATCAATACGAAAGAAGAATCATCTTTTTTATTTTTAAAATTCTAGTTATTTTCTAAAAAAAGTGAGTTTGACAACCATATTTTCTTTTGATATCTGAAAGGATGAAACAATTACGAAAATGTGTAGGCATATATATCTTAATAGTCCTGGAAAAAAAAAAGTCATGACAAAGACACTACAATACTGTAAGCTATGACTTTCTCGACAAAGGTGGTGTTAAGGGGATCACCCAATCACTCCACACCAAATGGAACACGGAACAACTGTGAGTATGAAATCCTTTGAGGATTTTTTGGTGCAATGTGAAGCATCTGGGGATTCATTGGCTCTAAATTCCATCACGCTTTGTCCAAAACCAATTGTGAGTGTGGGAAATTGATGGAGTGGAACAATGAACTGCATAGATTCACACTTTTTTACTTCCTTGTACGAAGTAGGAAGTATTGTAATCGCGAAAATTTTTGGTTTTCAGATTTCGACGGAAATATCCATTTTGACCATCCCTGAATCCATTTTGACTAGTTTCGTCGTGGCGTCTGTACGTACGTTCGTATTTCGCATAACTCAAAAACAGTTAGCTGTAGAAAATTAAAATTTTGTATTTAGGATTGCTGTAAAATCTAGTTGTGAATCTCCCTTTTTGGTCACTGCTTGATTACCGGAAGTGGTACTTTACTTGAAGGTCATAATTGATTTCCATAAAAAATTATATTAAAATATTATGCAAAACTTCTCAAATTTAGTATTTATAATTTATATATTGATTTAAATAACATACTAGATTTTGGTCTAAATTGGAAAACCGGAAGTGATACTTTACTTGAAGGTCATATTAGACTTTCGTCAAAAAATATATTAAAATATAATGTAAAACATATCAAATTTTGTAAATAGGACTTTTATATCGATATAAATGTATCTACTAGATTTTGGTTAAGATTCGTGCGCCGAAAAGGGTACTTTACTTGAAGCTCATAATAAGCTTACATCAAAAATTATATTTAAATTAAAAGAGAAATCAAATGTTTCGGTAATAAAGGTTACAAACGCAATTTGCTTTCCAATCCAATTAAACATTTTTATTACTTGTTTTAAGTGTTAAAATTGAGTCTAAAATACTAGTTTTCCTCCCCATTTGTGAGATCAGCAAGTTTTCATCATGATTATAAGATATTAGTTAAGTGGGTTTTTCCGCTTAAAATGTCGAAACTGTCCATTTCTAATGCTTTATTCAGTGATATTGACAGTTTTATTGTTGTCATGAAGAAATATCTTGGAAACTAGTTACCTACTGAAGGAAAACGACATATAATAACAAAATGAGACCTCCAGTGACAAGAGTGTGTGTTTGTGTCAATAGATGGATGACGGAACGACGAGTGTCGTTTTTACTGCAATCTTCGGAAACTAGTAACCAAATTCAGTATCACTTTTTGAGCCACGGATTTATAATTTAATAGGCGTACAAGGAAGTCATGTGTTGCCCACATCAGATATTTTAGACTGTGTTATAATAATAATATAGTATATAGTATAGTTAAAATTTACAAAATTGATTGTATTTGGTTTTTTTTTTACTTACGTTAAACAAATATAAATATTAATTAAAAGGAAATAGACGTTTTTAATGAATTTCTACTATGCTTAAAATTTTCACGAGAGTGAGTAATCATCCCACTGCCTCCTCACAGATTGATGGAGGAGCCACGCTTGGGACAGGAAGGATTGGAGGTCTATTGTTGAGAAGGCTCAGCGACCGTAGAGTTCAATAATAAGGAAGTATTGTAATCGCGAAAATTTTCGGCTTTCAGATTTTAACGAAAATAACCATTTTGACCATCCCTGAATCCATTTTGAGTAGTTTCGTCTTGACGTTGGTACGTATGTTCGTTCGCATTTCGTAAAACATCTCAAATTTGGTAAATAAGACTTTTATATCAATATGTATAAAATACCATATAACAGATTTTGGTTGAAATTGGTGAACTGAAAGTCTTAATAAAGTTATAAGTTTTACTTGAAGTTATATTATTAACATTTAGTACAAAGAACATATGGTTCGGTGATAAAGGTAGCAAATGCGATTTTTTCCTACTCTAATTAAACAATTTATTACTTATTTTAAGTGCTAAAATTGATTGTAAAATACTTGTTTCTCTCCCTATTTGGGAGCTGAATAAGGCAGCAGCAGGAGACATAAGATATAAGTTAAGTGGGCTCTTCTGCTTAATATGTCGAAACCGTCGATTTCCAATGCTTTATCTAGATGACATAGATAGTTCTAATGTTGTCAAGGAACCCGACAAAATCTCTTGGGAGCTTGTACCTAATGAAAGAAAACGACATATAATACAGGAATAAGATTTCCAGGAACAAGAGGGTGTGTGTGTGTGTGTGTGAATAGATGGACATGATGACGCCGAATAGTTTTTGAGATACTGTTATCTTCGAAAACTAGTAACCAAATTCAGGATCACTTTTTGATCCACTGATTAATTGTTAAATAGGTGTACAAGGAAGTCATGCGGTGTCCACATCAGATATTTTTTCAAGATTCTCCAACGTTTAGCTGTAGGAATCATCTTAAAATATCTGTCAAAACAAATGTGATATATTATAAGCTCAACAATATAAGTTAACTTACTTTGAGTATAGATTCGAGAACGAGGTTAGCCAGAGAAGACTGTTCATTATCCCTCTCGAACACAACTTCGTAAGTTGCTTCTCTCACCTCTCCTGGGATCCTTAGGACAGAATAGCCACCGAGCCTGTAATCGGCAAAAGGTGGCTGTGGCGGTCTGATTCCGTCAGCCATTGCCTTGCCGCGCTCGTAAGTTGTCACGAAACAAGTCCTCACTACAAATCAAAATAAATAAAAAAATTAATTATAAATGCAATTAATCAGTATTTTTTAAAAACGGTAGGTAGTTTTTAATTATTTATCGTTAATAATTATTATTCATAGCTTTTATATTATAATGCACACTTAAGATTACATTACATAAATCACAGAATTAATATGAAAAGAAGCATCACAAATCCATTAATTTTTTTCAGAACTAAATTTTATGAAAAATCACTTTAGGAGGATTCATTTTTTATGAGGAATATTAAAATAGTAAAGTATCCAGAAAAAAACTAAACAAATTATAAGAAAAAATACATACTAAAATTTTAATTGAAAAAAGTAAATAAAACATTTTACTGTATATATAAAAAAAAAATCAGATAAAAAAAAAAATTAAATGAATAATGATTGGAATCAAAAGAGTTGTGGAAGCAGATAGGCAAAATAGACCAACATTTTTGAGTTGCGATTCGAATATCTAGCTTGTAGTTTAAATTATTACACCTAATTAAACAAATAAATTACCTTTAATATCCTCAATTACATGATCAGGAAGTGTTTCTAAATCAAGATCAGTCGGCTTCAGCACCCGACTGGCATCTCCACCAGCATTTTTAATCTCCTCGTATGCCTCTTTAAGATTCTTTCTCAAACGTCTGAATTGAAATAGTAATGCTAAATGAATGAATATTATAGTAGACAAAACTTTGTTTATTATATATATATATATATATATATATATATATATATATATATATATATATATATATATATATATATATATATATATATATATATATATACATATACATATACATATACATATACATATACATATACATATACATATACATATACATATACATATACATATACATATACATATACATATACATATACATATACATATACATATACATATACATATACATATACATATACATATACATATACATATACATATACATATACATATACATATACATATACATATACATATACATATACATATACATATACATATACATATACATATACATATACATATACATATACATATACATATACATATACATATACATATACATATACATATACATATATATATATATATATATATATATATATATATATATATAATTTTATAAATATAATTTTTAATAATAATATATATATAATATCCAATATATAATTTTGGAAAAAATTGTAATAATAATTAATTTTCACTTGATCACAAGGTTCAAGATAATAGACATGACTCACAGAACATCTCAACAATTTAATATACAGAAGGATAGCTAGACAGGGTAAAAATAGAAACACGGAGGAATAGAAAAGGATAATCGAGTATGCCAAAGGGATTATCCATCGAACTATACAAGATTAAAAAAGGACTGCGAGCAAAAATATCAAACTAGAGATATCGCATAGGTAGATATTAAATAATAACAAAGAGATACATCTTCAGACATTGTATAGTTAGAAGTTACTACAAGCAAATAGACAAAATTCTAGACCTTGTAGGGGTAATCAGGAGTACAAGCGAAGAGATCAGCCTTCAGACCTTTTAAGGAGACCAACAATATATTTAAGTCAAGGGATCAGCATTGGCGCACGAGAATAGGAAAATTATATATAAGGAAAAAATGAGAAATTCAGACTTCTTCTGTTCCATCTGGAGTAGACAGCTCGGGAGAGACTGAAAGGGAAAGCCTGGCTTAAGCTGTGTTTAGACAATACTAGTTGAATGGCACGGCAGTAAACAGGGTAGCCAACTTACATGCTAGTAATATTTGTTTTCAAAATAAGGACAGTAATCAGTGTTGTGGTAATCTTCAACAATATCAAAACCTAATTTTTATTTAATTTATTATATTTCATGAAAACAAATTCAAAACACCGTATTTTAAGAATTAATTTTCTTTATGTTTTTTAACAACTATTTTAGATCGACGTTTCTGACTCTGTTGCCCATATTCAAGTTGTATTATTTTATTTTTATAAAACAGCAATGCTAGCAGAAAGGACAATATGGGAATAAAAAATAGAGGAGAAATAAGTAAAAAATAAAAAAAATTATTAAAGAAAAATGACAATTCATATATGATTAATATATATAAAAAAAAAAGTAATACAACTTGAAGATGGGCAACAGAGACAGATACATCTTAATGAGTTCTTAAGAAATATAAAGAAAATTATTTTTTAAAGTAGGGTGTTAACATTTTGTTTTCCTGAAATAAAATAAATGATATAGCATAGAAAATCCTAATGAAAATCAATATAATTAATATCTTACTCATCTTTATGATGTTGATGTTTGAAATTCCACAGAATTTACTCTATTTCACACAATTTATTAATTTTAACATTTCATAATATCCATTTTTACTGCCAATTAGTTTTCGCCATTAATTACTAGCATGACAGAAAGTTGGAAAGCGAACTTGTCCACTAGCCCGTGCTAGTTTAGTTTAGCTAGAACTTGTCTAGCTTACCCGTGTAAGCTGATTGACTGTCTTCACACTGTCTTGAGCTGTTTACACGGTACTAGTGTCAGGCTAGTGCTGCGCAGGTACTCATGAGAGTGTACTGACGTGTCAACTAGCATCGAGTAAATGCCCCTTTAGTGGAAAATCTGAGGGATTATGGAAATCATGTTTAAAATAGACATAGAGGGAGAAAGCCTCCTCCTTAAATAACCTCTTGACCTAAGCTCCGCCCACAACGTTCTCCCTTAAGCTGTTTGTCTACACCTTCCCCAATTCTTTTATCTTCCTCTAAGTGTGTTTAGTTTGTATTACTCAGTAAAACTCATAATTATTAATAATTCTGGGCTAAAATGTATTAAAAAAAAAAATATGCTTGTTTTTCCTCTGGCTTTAAGAGAGCCCACCTACTCCTCCTTTTATTTCTTAAATGGATCCATTTAAATCATGGTGAGTACCAACATGTACTTGATTTCTTGTCTTAATTTAATTCATAATTCATAAATGTTTTATAATACTGATTTATATCACATCTAATTTAATATGTATAATAATATCAAACTATATTTTGAATTGCTTATTTTTGAATGTTTGTGTGTTTTTAGAACTGAAGATGAATGTATAACAGTCGAAACTAGTTTTCAATAAAATAGAATTATAGAAGTGGCAAATAATTTATCAATCCCTAATTAAATTAATCGAACATTCTATTTTCGATATTATATGTTTTTATAATGTCAATATTTCACTGCCAACATCATTAAGATATTGTTTTTATTAAGTTAATTTACCTACAGGGTCAATCCATACGAAATGATCCAGTCTGACCAGGAAGATGCGATTCTTACACAGGATTGAAGGAAAAACAAGGAGGGACTGCATAAGAAACGCAACAATAAGAAGAAACCTGATTGTAAAACCAGCTGAGACAGTGACAGAGGAAAATAGTCTGCGATGGTTTAGTCATGTCTCTTGAATGTCAGAGAACCGTGTGGTCAAGATCACATTAGAAAGTAACGCCAATGGAAGAAGGCCCAGGAAGACTTGGCAAGCAGGTGTCAGGAGGCCTTTGACAGAAGAGATTGACTAGAGGAGGCAGTAGTTGGTACAGGATCAGAATATAGATTCCGCTCTACAAGCAGGTACCTCGCACTTCTCAGCGGCAGAAGAGGATACGATTAAGAAGAAGAGGAAGAGAACTCTATAAAAATTGATCAAAGCAAGTATAAAATTTAAGAAGACAATATATCACTTTGATACCAGATACCAAAGTAAAAAGACACAAATAGACTAAGTTATATGGTACAAAAGCAACACTTACTCTTCAATAGCTTTTGATCCAATAGGTTGGGCTTGCCAGGCATTGAGTACAGGAACTCCCTCATAGACAGGAATCACTTGAGATTCAGAATACCCGACATCCACCACTAGGGCAGTAGATAGCCCAAGCCCTGCAAGGACAATTAAGTGGGATGGGAGGTAGAGTAATGAAGACACCTACAACAAAAAAATAATAATACAATAAAACCTTATTTAAAAAAAGAAATAATAATATAATCAAAGAGGTGTAAGATAGCCTACTTTTTTTTTTTTTTTTTTTTTTTTTTTTGAATCTCCAAGTAAATATAAAGAGAAAACTACAAGAAAAACCTGCCTCAACAATTACTTTGGATCAATTATATTAAAAATCAAAAATGAAATGTGATGTCATTTATGTTGCATATATCTGCTTTAAGTAATAAAATTTTAAATAAATTTAATTCTTTATATAAGCTGCTATTACATTGTTTTTAATTGATTCATTTTAATCTTTATGCTCTGGTCAGAAACAAATCACAACCTTCTCACTCTGGCTAGAATATGTTGGCTACCTGTAAGACAACCTGTCCTTCCAATCCAAGTAGGAGTAAATAAAGATCTTATACCGCAATAAACAAACAAACATTCTTTATTAATAATTAAAAGATTAACCATGATTTTTTAACTATACTAAACCTTTAATAAGATTTTCCTGCCCCTGTTCTATTAGTTTTCATAGAACATTTTTGCACATTTCGGAATCTTTCTTTAATTATCAAATCCTGACTCAGTAATATGGTATATTAATCAGAAATTTTCATCTACTAAATTCGAAACAAACAAGGCTTATCAACTAAAAAAGTGAAAGTGATTTAATTATAATCAACTAAATGAAAATAGAAGTTGTTGGCTTGGAAATGCGATGAGTTGTCTGAATCAATGCCTGACAGAAATATAAATACATTCCATCACTGAACTTTAAATATCTGTATTGGAGTAAGTTTTGTTAACTGTAGATACAACAAAGGAATAAGTTGGCCAGGAAGTGCGGTCAAAGAACAACACACTAATAATTATAACTTATTTATTCTGTGCCAATTTTTCGGCCAAAGTTTCAGACCATCATCAGGGCTAAAACAAAAAACAAGATAGCAACATTGAAAACAATAGAGGCAGTACCAATAACAGTAAAAAAATGGTGATACAGAAATAACAAGCATGATAAAAATATACGACTTATAAGCAAAAAGATGTTAATATAGATATTGTAAATAATGAAAAATTAAAGTAATATGAAAAGAGTGAAGGAAAGACTATGCATTACATGAAACAATAAGCTGCATTATACGTAATATAATAAAGTACATGAAAACTTAATAGTTTTAGTGTACTTTATTATATCATGTACAATGCACTTTATTGTTTCATATAATTCATAATATTTCCCTAACTCTATTCACATTAGTTTAATTTATCATTATTTAAAATATCTATATTAACATCTTTTTCTTTATTTATCATATATTTTTATCATTTCAGTATTACCATTTTTTTACTGTTACTGGTACAGTCTCTGTTGTTTTCAATATTGTTATCTTGCTTTTTATCTTTTAGCCCTGATGAGAGCCTGAAATTAAGATCGAAACGTTGGCACAGAATAAATAAATTATACATATTAATGTGTTAGTCTTTGACTGCACCCGCAGTATCTGGCCAACATCTTCCTTAATTAAATATCTGCATGTCAAAAGTAAACTGCCTTTCCAATTTCACTGATTTTTATTTTATCATCATATTTGCATTATTCTGGCCAAATTTTTCGAAAATAAGTATCACAACTAAGCTAGAAGAGTAATATAATAAGCAACACTTAAAATATTAAGATTAACCACTATCCACAACAAGCAATACAGTGCAATCAAAATTCTCCTTGCACTCCTCTGAAAATTTTATGAGTTCATCTCTGATATATATTACAGGTTACACAAAAACAACAGAATATTGCACTACAGGCATACACAGTGCACAGTGAATGATATAAAGAATTATATGAGTTATTTGAAATTAAATAGCTATTGATTTCAATTTGAAATGAAAACATGCACTTTCTTATGATAGTCGCAGCAGCAGAATTAATATAAAATAATTTATTAAAACTAACATAATTACCTCATAATGTAAAAAAAATACTTTTGCAACAGTATCCCTAAACTTGGTAGGAGACAATAATGATTCGATTACCACAACATCCCTGTCCTTCGGACTTACCAAAGCATGCCTGCAATGAATAAATGTCATTAAAAAAACCAAACATTTAAACAATAAAAAAAATGTTTAAAACGGGAATAATAGTAAACCTGAAATAAAGTTTGTGGATAAAGGTGACAAGAAGTGCATAAAGATCAGCTTCATCCTCATAATCAAAGACCCAACGCAATTTTCCAGTAGAGGGACAAATAACTTGAGTAGGAATGATGCATCTTGGACTGAATTCGCCAGCAAAACCAAATCTTAAAACACAAATCAAAATATGGAGTAAAACGTATTCTCAACTTTCACTATGACAAAGACATTTACATACTTAGTATAACGAGCTCCGAAATCGACAACAACAGCAGGTTTCCCTGCAGTTAGTCCATCGTAAATAGACATTTTTTATTGTATAATAGTCACATAAACTGTATATTTGAATACGAATTCAGAAATCGGCCTTGGCTATAACCTTTATATAAACATAGCCTTCCAGTATTTGAGACGATTGTTTGAAACATCGATTTAAGAATTGAAATATATTTACTCATTTAAATCAGATTAAGTCAAATTCGCATTTCATGTTTGGGATAACATATAATAGTTTATAATATATTACGTTATTTTATTTTTGTCTGATAAGGTTTTATTTGAAACATGCCTTTATACTTGAACTTGCTATCTCGTAGGAGATGTTCAGTAACTTCTATGGGAAGATTAACAGCAACGGCTGGATTATAGATCTTTGTATTATGTAATCTGGCCATCCCTGTTGATCGCGTCTTCCCATCTTGGCTTTGGTCTTCCTCTCGACTTGTCCAGTGTCCCAATCAACAGTTTCTTCGGAAATTTCTTTCTCGTTCATTCTTGCTACGTGCCCAACCAGTGTCTGTCGGCCATACTTGAAAGAACGTACATTTTCTTCCCCAAAGTGTTCGTATATCTCTCTGTTATAGCGCCAATTCTACTGGTTCCCTTCATTTTCCTTAGCGGGTCCAAATATATGGCGCAAAATCTTTCTTTCAAAGACAAGAAGGTTTTTTTTTGTCCTGAACTGGTCAGGGTCCACGTGCCTGAAGCTTATGTCAGAATTGGTCGTATGAGTGTTTCATAAAAGTTCTAATTGGTCTCTCGATAGAATAGAAAAATAAACTTTATTCTGGGACCAGGTCCCTTAAGAATAACAAGTAAAAAAGATAACAGAAAAAATGTCTGGCCAAAGACTACAATAATAAAGGTCAATTAATATTTACGATAATCTCGATTAAACATATTATTAACGAGAAAAAAAAAAAAGAAAGAATATCCTTCTAGTAAAAATAAATATAATTTTACTGACTAAAATAAATCAAAAGAGAAAAAAAATAGAAAGAGAGAAAAACCTTAGAAAGTGAAAATATAGAAATAATAAGAATAGAGCAATCCTGAGTTAAAACAACAAAAACAAATTCTCACTTCATTTCACTGATGTGGTGTTTTCTTAGTCCAAAATAGCAACAATTTGCCTTCTGTATTCGTTGGCCGAACTATTTTAACAGCTAATTATTGAGCCCAATACCTAAATTGGTCTACATTTTCAATGGTGAACGGTCTGATTGTAAGTGTTCCCTTGATGGTATTATCTGTTCCCGGACCTGCTCTCATACCAATATACTTATTTTGTATACTTATTAGATGTATACTACCAGTATACTTATTAGCTAGTTCATAGTTTATGAGTAATTATTATATAACAGCGAGAACTCTCGCATTAGATATCAATCCTTCAATCAAATCCATAAAGAATTAGAAGTATAAACAATATTAGGAAAACATGTTTATTCATATAAACAATAGAATATAACCAAGAAATATTATTTAACATGCAGATTTGGTGAAGCTACATAATAAGTAATTAGCTTGCCCCACTAGAAAATTTCTCTTCAATATAACAGTTAAGCAGTAAGACTATGATATACCATTTTCTATGAGTAGTTCTCATATTTAACCGTGCCCTTGTGGGTTAAACATGGGAAAGAATATATAAACTCCTCTATCATTCATTAAAACCTAAAAAACAACATTTTATTTACAAAATGACCTTTTCACACAATTATTAAAAAGATTTTGTATGAAGTCTCAAATTGCTTCAATAGATATGAAGTTGTCATGACAACGGCACGTACGCAAGATGGCATAGGGCCCGAGAAGCTCTATATCGTGCGTTATCTCAAAACCAATAGGTTTTAGGACTTTAAAATGCTGCCTGCGTCGAAATCTTTAAAACTCTTTGCCCTGTCTCGATCCGCCGATTCACTATCGTCGGATCTTTGAAACCTTCCAGTTGTTTTCATCACTTTTATTTAAGGCTTAGTTAGAATTTAACAATTGAAATTAGGATTCGTCACTTCTTCGTGAAATTCCCTTTTTTTTTGACACCTCAAAAATCAAAATCCATCGCTCTTTAAAGCCGGAAAAAGAATCTATACTACTTATTATATATAGAGTAGCTCGTGATTAATAATTGCTTCTTCCATTAAGCTAAGGAAAACATCTTTTAAAGCATTCAGATATCATTCCACTATGTTTATATTGTCCATGTACTCGTACTGGTACTGGTACTGGTGGGGGGAACTAATCCGGCAAGTGGGCCTTATGGTCCTTTTTGCCAACCCCTGACGGCTACTTTTACGTCACCGCCGCATACTAACCAGAGTGGGAATGTCAAGATTCATTTCGCGGGATCGCCACGAAATAAATATTAACCGACCCAAGTGGGAATCGAACCCACAACGTTCCGAACCGGGCACTCTGGGACTCTCTCCCTAACGTACTCGGCCGTCACGTCCTCATTGTCCATTTAGCCAAGTACTTGTATTATTCCATCATAATTGGTAGTTGTAGTTTCTTCTCTAGATCTTATAACGCTCTCTAAGGCAAGGTTGAAAGCTAGGCATCACTATGTCTCCATCTTCTCTATATCATGATTTCAGGGGATAAATCCAGTTGTACCTGAACTGCTCACCTAACATCCCTCATGGTAATTTGAATTAAATGTATTGTTTTTGATGGGATTTTGAAATCAGACAATGCTTCATAGAGCCTTGGCCTCTTAATGTTGCCAAATGCACTTCTGAAATCTATAAAGAGATATTGGATGTCTATTTTATATTTCATATCTTTTTCTAGAATCGTGTGGAGTCCGAATATTTGATTTGTTAATGTCGCCCTTCTAAATCCAGACTGGTATTTGCTGGTTTCACATTCAGAGAAAATGGGAGGAGCTTCAGAGAGAGAGAGCATTTTTATAGGCACACTATAATACATTAACTGCACCCAATTTCATAATAAAGTGCATATATACAAGTACAAGTGAACCAATGACTTTCGCTGTAAAATGTTGAAATACGACAACATTTAAAATGGTTTTATTAAAAAACAGTAAACAAAAAAATAATTGAATACAATTATCATTATCTATTGCCGATAAGTAACCTGTATCCTCTAAAAAGGAATATTTTCACTTGTACTGTTGTACTTTATTACGAAATAGGACCCAGGATGGTTGTTGCATTCTAAGATGCCCTCCTTCTTATTAATTGGACATATGATGCCTTTCCTCCAATCCTCGGGTATTCTATCTCCAATCCAAATTGTGAAAATAATATAGATGGCTATATGGAGTCACTCAGTGCGGTGTTTCAAAAGCTCAGCGGGGATTCCATCATCTGGGAAATTATTTTTGAGTTTATTAAATGCTACCACAACTTCTGTAACACAAGTCGATATCTTCTTCCTCATCATTGTGGTTGTCTATGACTGCACCAGTCTCAGTTGATACTGATGATTCATTCAGCAATGAATCACTCATCTGGATAGTACTTCTGCTCTATCCATCATCAAGGAACGGTCCTCATTTCTACATGCTTTTATATGAGGTTTGAATGGACCTCTATTTTGATTTACCAAGCGATAAAACATTCATACATCATTCAAACCTCTATACTACTCTATTTTTTCTAGTACCTGCAACTCTCTACTTTTTCTTTCTTCTTGCCGTCTGATCCTATATTCCTCAGAGGATAGCAATGCATACTTTATTTGTATCATGTTCTTATAGGCCTTGTTCTTCATGTCCACGGTAGCCACATATTCATGATCAAAATTGAACCCCAATAATATAAATAATCTAATAAACAATTACGATTCTTTTATTTTATTTTTTCAATGTAGAACCCTACCTAATAGCCCTATTTTCTCTAATAACATCATAAAATCCTTACACTACATTATTTGGTTCCTTGGCAGAAAAAATAATAATAAAATTTAAAACTTCAATACTTATCAGAAGAATTCAATTAGCAATCCATTATTGTCCAATTTAGAATCGTAATTGTATCTTGGCGATTAAAATCTTTAACATTTCTTAACACAAATTCACTATCACTTCCTGAACTTTTATACATAAACCAAGAGTCTAGAACTTAAACTTAGCAATCCCAACAAGCAGAGAGGAGGGAGGGTGAAAGGAGAACAAATAATTTGAGATTTTTGGGAACAGAGAACATAATATAAATAAGTAGCGATATCTATAAAAAGATTTGTTTTTATTACTGTTTTATTTAAACTAAGAAAAAACACAATGAACCAAAAAGATTTGAAAAAAAAAAAGGAGAACCTTAGAAATGATTTATTTACTTAGCTTCGTGCCTCGACAATAAAAATTGATGTACAACCAATCAAATTAAATGTGTCTCATCACCAATGAGAACTTCGTAGTAAATGGGCTTAGATTACAGATATAATTCATCTTTAATTAAATACCTGATTCTTATATTTCCTTTGTTTAAGAAGCTCAGAATGTCTTGTACAATTAAAAATTTTTAGATTTACTTTTTGGTTAAATTAATTGCTTTAAAATAAATAAAAGTTTTAAAATAGAAGTTCTGTAAAAACGTATATAAAAAATTTCATGTTCTAAAAGAACAGAAAAATGATCAAAAATTCCAGTCATATCGAAACTGATTAAGAATGAATAAAAATTTACTTTGAATTTCAAGTCCTGATTTTTAGTTCTTATTTTAAATATTTTAATTAACCAATATATTTTTTAAATGAATGGTCTTATATCTTATCAAAATATAATATAAATGGCATATTTCAGGAATAAAAAAAAACAACAACATTTTTATACTTCATGTTTTATTATAATAAACTATACATCGTAAATAACTCCCATTAAAAATAAAATACAATCCATAGAATATAAAAGGTTATGAATGGTAACAAAATATAGTTTCATTTTATTAGTAACAGAAGCATAATAATAGTAATTGAACACGTGTACAATGTGAGTCAATTCACTTCTAAATAAGGCAAGCAAATCATAAAATGTAATGACCAAGCACAATTTATTTTTAAAAATACAAAAAAATAGTTTTCTAGTACTCCTTTAATATTAATAATACTGTATCGATGTATCTGTAAAAAATAAATTTATCTTAAATATCTCAGAAGAAGTTTGGTCCAACTACCTAAAAATCATTGGGACTAATTAGCAAAATTAATTAGACTAGTACTTCTAAAAAGATCATATAAAAGTATATCTATTAATTAAATTTTTAGTTTTTTTTTCAAGTAATTTTTTTAAATTTATGATTATGAAAAAAAAATTGTCATTTTCAAGTTTAATGTGAATAATTAATGAATTATTTTTCTATAAAGTCAAATAATAATGAACAATAATTTTCATTGTTCAGCATATATTGACGTCCTTTTTTGTAAAAAGTTTTAGCGCCAAAAATACAAAATTTAGGTTTCAATTTATTAAGGGATGTAAACACCAACTCAATCGATTCTCGTTCATGATATACCAAAAAAAAAAAAAAAAATTGGAAATGGTCCAAAAATCAACTATTGATGACGTTAGCATCAAATACTGACGACTCTCAGTTGCCACTCTGACCATTGCAAGAAGCCTTAAAAATATGTTATAATTTCAAAAGTTTTGCCACCTTAATGAACTCCTACTATAAACAATACATTTTCTTTTTAAATATATTGTTATTTGCAGAAAATTTTTTTATGTGTTACTGTGAAGTTTGCAGAATGGATTTTTCTAAAAACGACGTCAATATATACCACTAAATATTGTCGCCACCACTTTTAAGTAATGATTGTAAAAAATCAAATTTTTTGAATTCCTTAGTTTCATTAATTTACTAGAAGCATATTTGCAAAATAAAATCTTATTAATAAAACTAAAAAGGAAAAGAGATAAAAAACTTATTTGCGAAGGGGCACTTAAAAGTATAGTGTAAAGGTTTTTTTCAGTCTCCTGAAAAGTGGCTATATTCACATTCATTACTTAAATGTGGTGGCAACGATATAAAGCCTGTACACAATTTTTTTGCTAGGTTAGAACAGATAGGTTGGAAAAATCAAATTCTATATTTTCAATTGGCACCTTGCACTATTTAAAAAGCTGAAAAATTGATTCTGCAAATTAAAAAGATAGCAGCTGATTGACCAAGCTCTATTAAGCATCAACATACAAAAATATTGCAAAAGATAAAAATAATATTTTAACTTTAACAGGCTGTTTCATATATTATTACATAATTTTTATGAAATTAATGTGAGAAATTACTCATTAATTACCCAAAGCTTTAAAGAAATTTCCAGCTTTTTCTCAATAGTTCAAAATTTACATATTTATCTTGTTTTCTCAAATTTTACAGTCTGGTAAAACACTGTATAAAAAAAAAAATTATAACAAATTTAATTTTTAAAAACTCTCAATAAGGCACAATATATTTTATTTTGAAAGGCTTGTAATTACTCTAAACTAAAACTGTTATCACAGAAAAAAAATATCAATATATTCAAAAATATAATTTTTTTTATAATTTATTTTTGTCCTATTCTAGCCAGAAGCAGATTTAGCCGCACATTTGCCCGATTTCACTCATTAGCTAACCTTAATCATAAACTGGTTCTGGATTTTTAAATAATTGCAAATTTAGTTTGTTAAATAGAGAGTCCGAATATCTACGTGTATTAAATGAGAATACAAATATTAATTCTAGGATGAATTTCTCTTAAGAAAAATTTATAGGACAATAATGCATAGAACCAAATAGTTATTGAGTTAGACCCAACTGAACCTATATTTATTTAGCATAGTTGAATATAAGGATATATATTTTAGTATATAGTCAAAAAAGATAATTTTTTATTAACAAAATTTATATAATTTAATTTAAATTTTAGAATAAATGGCAGCAAAGAGGCAAACCAAAAAATAATAATAATATATAAATATTGTAATCAATAAGAGAGAAAAAAAAATGTAATCACTTGATAATGTTTAGAAAAAGCTTGTTTAAATTAGTTTCTAGTTCATTCTTTTGCCATCCACCAGTCTTTAATTTAATTTATGATTTATGTTTGAATGCACCTCGTTTATTTTGATTTAAATTTAATGATTAAGCTTAAAATGGCAGTGTTAAAGATTGAAATTTTGACCATATAAAAAATGTTTCAATTAAGGTCCCTTAACATACAGCTACTTATTTAAAATAACCAAGTTTTTGCGAACCCATTGTTTCATGATTTAGTTTTGAATAATCAGGATCTAAAATTCATATTTTTAGGTTCTAAGTTTTTTTTAGGGTTTCATATTAATAAATCAAATTCAAACTTATTTTCTCGAGATGGAATTAACTAGCCCTAGATCAAATAAACAACATGATAGAAAGCAAAAAATGTCAACATTTAAGATTATCTTTTTCTAGTTCAAATTACTGAAAGTAAAGCAATTTTCAATCACAAGCATTTAATCTTAATCAATAATTCATTATAAAATATTTTTGCAAAAAATAACAGAAATACTTTAATGCTTAAGCAAAAATACTTTCAATGAAGCAGTTCTTTCATAAATAATAAATAACAAATGCAATTAATATCAATTAATGCAATTATACTAGTGGTAAAAAATTATTTTTCATTTAATTAATTTCCCCGTTAGGACTTTTTACTTAATACATTAAACTTATAAGAAAAATAATTGTATATTTAGGCTATTGCATTGCATATTTCTATAGTTACATGGAATAAATTGACATTTATTAAGCCTCGTTCATTGGGCAGAAGGTTTGGGAGATGATCATAATACACATTATTCACGAGGACCATTTTTCGACTTACCAACTTATTCCTTGTGATAATAAATTTTTTATAAAAAGTTTTTTTTTTTACCGTATTGTTTACAATCTGAAACTCCAGTTTCCGGTCACAAATTCGTTAAATTGTATAATGAATAATCATAGAGTTGATTTGAATAAATGTAATGTAAAAAAAAAAAATAATAATTCGCTTCACATCTAGTAACAATATCAAATTATATAGCACCACAAATAGCTTTTCAAGCACATTGCTATAAACAAACATAAGTAAAATAAAATTAAAATAATCTACTAAATAAATAATAAAGTCCTTCAATAGATTTCAAAATACAGCTGACCAGAGGAATGAAATATAAATACAAAGGTTGATATAAAATTAAACAGACTTTCCTTTGTTTTTCAAGCCATGATCAAGATTTTAAATAATTACAGTACACACTCTCCAGTAGATTGGCCATTCTCCAGTAGACTGGCTTTTGCAGAATGGTTGAGAGCACGGGAAAGAGTAAAAATAAATTGAAATAATACACCAATAATAATAAATGCTTTACTATACGGGTTTTAATTTTTTATGACCATATGTTAAGAGCTATAAACAACTTTTGCCAAATAAACGGTTCTTTCATTATTAAACTTGCAGCAATCCATCACTACCCTGTTCTGATATCAGCTAAATTAGTGAGAGTGTACTGTAATGATAAAAATTATAATAAATGTAACAAAACAAATAAACAATTTTATGACAAGCAAATTGAAAAAAATAAATAACTAAGCTAACTAAACATACAGGCATAGACAAAATAATAAACATTCATATAAAAATATCAAGATAAAAAAATATAGTGCATATACATTGTATTTGAATCTTTTAAGTGAGGCTATTTCGTAGCAAAACCAAATATTCATTTTTTGTCTCACAACAATAAAGAATTTTAGAAGAAATAAATAAAAAGGGAGAAATAAAATAAATACATTCATTAAAAAACAAACAATTAATATGAAAATTTAGTGGTATTTATATTCAGTATACAAGGATAATTAATTAGAAACTATCCCAAAGTCAAAATTTTTAATAAACAATGGATAAAAGATAGATCTAATATGTTAATACTGCTCAGTTATATAAATAAAAACTAAGTAAATGATATTTAATATTATTTAAGAATAGATTATTCGAATCAAACAGATAAGAAATTATCTGAAGCCAACCAAGAAACAGCAAATGATAAAAATTAATGTGAAGCTCAAAATCACAAGACTGAAATTTGATTATTATTAGCATTTTTGAACACATAATAAATGCTTTAATTGGTCCCTAAACAAATCATGATTTACTTAAAATAACATAGTTTTTGTGAACTGATTGTTTAAAGAATTTAGTTTTGAATAATCAGAATATAAAAATTCATAAATTAAGTTTTAGGACTTAAGTTTAATAAATCAAATTCACACTTATTTTCTCAAGATGGAAATCATCAACACGGTAGAAAGCAAAAAATATCAAAATTTAAGATTATCGTCCTATAGTTCAAATAAATAAAAGTAAAGCCATATTCAATCACAAGGCATTTAATCTTAACTAATAACTTATTATAAGATATGTTTACAAAAATAACAGAGGTACTTTAATACTTAAGCAAAAATACTTTCAATGCAAAAGTAAAACACATAAGTAAAAAACTATAATGAAATGGCAGCGATATTAATCAGTACCTTAGAGGCTCTGTTTGAATTGGAGATGTATCTTGCGTAGCCGATGTATTGTCAGCCCAAACACCGAGTTCAATATCTTGCTTCCGCCTTTCTTCTTCCTACAAAGTTTAAAAAAAAAAAAGCTAACGTCAAACAGTACTATAATTATTACTATTGACAGTGATATAATATAGACAAGCATATATCGTCGGAGTTCTGTAAAGAGGGCAAAATCAACAGATTGGGTATTTTTGGGTTCTCTTCTTTTTAAATTCATGATATCAATAATTACCGCTGTGTAAAAACAGTGAATCTCTAATTATGGCAAAAACATCTTTTTCTAAAATGTCTTGTAAAATATTCTCTTATGAATTTATCAGTGTGAATGTATCAGTTCCCTTTCGATACAAGCACCTATTATAAGCACTTGAGTCTTGCAAGAGAAAAGGATTTGTTAAGTTTTGATGGGAAATGATTGAAGGGTTCGAATTCAGTTCAAGCAGGTTAACTTGAACACATGAAAAAAATCCTTTTTTTTCATATAGATATGAATACTAAGTTCATTATTCGTATGAAATATTTATAAATAAGAAAAAATATTTTTAATGAAATAATATTACATTATTTATATAGCCACCGTTTACAGAAAACAATACTATATATTTAAAATTACAGGATATTTATATTGTTTATTAGTATAATGGTCATTCAAAAAATTACCTCTGCAATCATCTTTTTGTATTGTTCAATTTCATACTCATATTTAGGAGAAATGATCCCAAAGAAGTTTGCTAATGATTCTCCAAGATAATCACAAACAGCAAGGGCTTTTGTTCCAAAATAAACAGTATGATACCAAAACCAAGGCATCCATGGTGCATTATTCTATAGCAAAAAACAATTCAAGCATAAGGATTCAAATGGAAACTAATATCAGACAAATCTTGAAAGTCTTTAAAAGAAATTGAACTAGAAACCATCTATTTCTTACCAAATTAGACTGCATCAGCTGAGTTTCATAACGAGCCTCACATAAATCTGATTCATCTTCATCTGAGCTATATTCCTCGAGGGTTCCATCAGAAAAATGTAATATCCGTTTTGGAACTCTTTTTTTAGGCTCTGCTGCTGTACCCGCACTATCTGCCAATGGCTAAAAATAAAACCATCTGTAAAAAATATCAAAATTTATCAATTACAAAAATTAAAAAACATATCATACCAGTGTTTTCATTGAATCCTGTTCTTGGTTTGGTTCGTAGACTCCTACCTTACTCATTCTTTTAATAAAAAGCCTTATAGGCTTTAAACAAGATTTGAACTTCAGTATTGAGATAATTAATGATAAGAATATAATCAAGTCAATGACACCTTAAAAAAAAAACTTTCTGAAGCACAACATTCACCATAGAGGTTCAAGGCTACTAAGATGAACATGATACAATATTTAAGTTAGTAGTTCAGTTGATTTAAGGCGCCTCGACTACAGTTGCAATTAATAACGTGATATAGATAAATAATAAATGCTACACTATTTACTTAGTTATGGTTATTTTGCCAATTGAGTTATCAATGAGTTATTAACAATTATATTCATGTGTAATAGATAAAATTAACTGTACTCAACGACACGCTGGCAATTTATGTTTGACGTCTAGATTTTTAAGTTTTTGGATCATGGTAGGTT